>JBBPKX010000236.1:0-20793 GCA_038089435.1 Boletus austroedulis | reverse complement strand
TTGGACTTTAAGTGATTTACCCAAAGGTTGTGAATCCATCAAGGGAAGATGGGTCTATGCAGTTAAAAGCAATGACCACAAGAAGGCACACTTTGTAGCAAAAGGCTTTACACAAGTCTTTGGTATAGACTACGAAGAGACATTCTCTCCAGTTACCAGGTTTGAAACTGTTTGCTTACTCCTCATGCTAGCATCACTTGAGGATTGGGAGATGCATGCTCTTGATGTCAAAATGGCATTCTTATTTGGCAAACTAGACGAAGATTTATATCTTGTTCAACCTGAAGGCTTCATAGTAAAAGGTCAAGAGAACAAGTTTTGTCAACTTGGAAAGGCCATCTATGGCTTGAAGCAGGCTACCCTTCAATGGAATAAGGCCCTACATGCTTCACTCCTTGAATTAGGATTCAAGAGGACCTTGGCTGATCCAGGAGTATATATCAGATGCAACAGAAAGCATTTGATTATTCTTGTCTTTTATGTTGACGATGCTTTATTTTTAGGTAGTGATAAAGCTCTGGTCCTCAAGTACAAGAAACTATTCATGAAATGTTGGGAATCTCACAATCTAGGCAAGGTTACTGAATATCTAGGCATGAGGATTACCAGGGATTGCAAGAAACATTCTCTGAGATTGGACCAAATCTCCTACATACAAAAAGTAGTCAAGTGTTTTGGTCAAACGAACTGTAAACCAGTTTCGACTCCTTTACTTGCCAGTTACCAACTGAGACCCAATGTGAATACGTCATCTCCTGTTCTCAAGCAGAAGTACCAATCAGTTATCGGTTCACTTCTCTACATTATGCTTGGAACAAGACCAGATCTCACTTACTCAGTGATCAAAATGTCCCAGTTCTCTGCGAACCCCTCTGAGGAACATTTGCAGAAGGCACTATATATAGTGTGCTATCTTGCACATACTACCATGTTGTGCTTGAGATATACTGGAGATGGACCTAACAATGGATTCATTGCTTATTCTGACACTGATTGGGCTGGAGATATCGAGACCTCTCAATCTACTACCAGTTACTCTATCTTCCTGGCTAACGGGATTGTATCCTGGTTGTTGAAATGCCAGAAGAGAGTTCAACTTTCCTCCACTGAAGCAGAATATTGTGGAATGACAGAATGCACCAAACAGATCCAATGGATCTGTAATCTCTTTGAGGAACTAACGTTTCCACTTCCCACAATTCCCCTGTGTGTTGATAACCAGGAAGCTATCTTTCTTGCTTCAAATCCAGCTCAAGAAGGACAAACTAAACATGTTCAAATCCCTGAACACTATATACAGGAGGCTGTTGAGTTTAAAGAGGTAGAGATTTTTTACATTCCCTCTAACCAACAGTTGGCAGATATCTTTACAAAGAATCTGACCAAAGAACCCTTCGAGCATGGAAGAAAGTATTTGACATTATCATCTTCATGAGTACTAATATTTCTAGTAAGGAAGAGTATTGAGATCTGGGTATTCTATTCCATTTTCATTCATACTCTAGATCCAGACTCTAGACTGTCTGTTCTATCAGACTATTACACTATCACATTTGACTCATGGCATATGTCATAGATAGGAGATCTATTTGCCATTGGTAGATAAGGCTGATGTGTCATTCCAGCTTACTTTTCTTATCTATTATCATTCGTTATACCTATCTCTTTATAGATAGAGTACATATATGGACAAATAGTCCAGTAAGTGTATATAAGAGAGCTCAAGTATCTTGCTCTCTAGGTTAACAAGTTATCTTGCCTCTCACACTTCAAGTACCCTCAGTGCCCACTGCTTCACACACTTACTTGCCTACTCCACTTGTAAGTTCTCTACAAGCTCTGCATACTTCCTCTATCACTCTATTATTTCTTTGAGTGTTCCCTTGGTTAGCCACCAAGGAGATAAAAGAGACTAGCACATCTCTTTAGCTACATTCCTTGTCCCACCTCCCAAGACAGATCTGTTTTCTCTGTCTGGACTGATTGCTTGGAGAGCCTGCCAGCTCCAAAAGCATCAGGAGGACTTGAAGTCCATCTGTGACCATGTTCTCAAGGCCTAGTTTGACTTGGTCAAACATTTCAAATGCACATTCAAAAACCATATTAAAGACTTTGACTTTCATCCCAGAAGTCTCATCCTAGTCTGAAATACTTGCATTGAAAAGAAACTGAACTGGAAAACAAAATTGAGATACCTTAGTCCAATGGTGGTTCTTTGCCAGACTATTGGAGGATCATACATCTTGGCAAAGTTGGATGGCACAGTCTCCAGGTTGCACTACACAGCATTCTGACTCATTTCCTACTATCCCCATTTCAGAACTTTGATACTGGTTATGCAACTTACCAGATTAGACAACAAAGATATGGACAAGCTGGCAGGAGAAGACATTGAGGAGCTGGATAGTAATGATCTGGACTCTCTTGAACTGGACTAACAAGTCTAGATTACTCATACAATACCATTTCTCTCTCTCCATTTCACCCCAGGTTTAGTCTGGTGATCTCCATCTCACATAAACTAAACAACAAACCACAAACATTACCTACTGCATATGTTTCTCCTCTGATATCCAAACAAACCAAAAACTGAAAAACACATTAAAACAAGACAGAAAACCACAGTCCATTTTTCTCTTCTCTATGTCTCACCATGTAGATCTGTAATGTAATACCCTTTTATTTGAACATGCTCTGAGACACAGCACATCTTCACACCAATAGACTGTTGTAGAGCTCCAGACTGCTCTAGGTCTGTATTCCCAGTTTTTGCAATATTCTATGACTATCCTCCATCATCATACTGTATTATCAATATTTCAGGTGGTCATCTGCATAGTCCAGGTCCAAGTCAGTAAGTCCAAGTCTGGTATGTTTAGTTTGGTCTGGATCCATATTTTCCCATGCTTGGTTTAACATTTTACATTGTGTTTCATCATTTGGAATTCATAGTTATCACTTATTTAAACCTTACATACACACTAGACAGTCCTCCAGGCATTCCTGAGGACTATAAAATCCTTGTCAACTATCCCTGACAAGGGAGAATATACATTTTACTATCTCATCATCACTGTTTACCACCTATTGACCACCACATGCATGTCTCCACTGTTCTCCAATGCTCTCCTCACTGTCCACTGCCTTCCTATTGACCACCAATAGTCTTATAGTCTGGTTTCTTGTGCTCTGAACTACTGATCAGACTACAATGACTGTCCTGGAAACATCCAGGACCACTCTCCTTTCATCCATCCACTACTCACCTGGTTATCCTATACATAGGATCCCCTGGAACAAGCACAATTGCAGTTCCTCATCTTACAACTATTCACCCACAAAGTGAAGTTTACATCTGGAGTCCACCACAAAAGGGTCCAATAAGGTAACCAGGCATTTGCTGCAAATTTTTTCCTCCATTCCAATTAATGTTTACCACATAAAATTTCATCACCACCTCATTCCATATCTCTGATGGATCTATGTCCAATATTACTATATTTAATAACATTTGATTTCCAATTGCTCTGGTGTTACTGATTACCATTCTATCTTTGACACATCATTTCATACCATTTTCAGATGTTTTTGTTTACCATGATGATGAATTTCCTTTTTGTTTTACCATTTCTGATGTCACCTGAAGCACTCCAATTTAATGGATCACCAGTTGATCTTATTCCATTTTTAGATATCATGAAAACCTTATTTGACAGGTTCCAGATCCCTCTGACTGAATGTGTCAAGGCCACCATCTGTTATGTCAACCCAGATGAGGTGGTTCTTTGGCAATCACTTACCAAAAAATTGTTGTCATTGTCCAACTGGGGTATGCTCATCTCCAGACTCATTTCAATGTATCCAGAATATGCCAATGCTCTCCAGTCCCATTTGTTACTACTCCATCTGTCACTGCCACCACTGTCATCATCTCCATCATTTCTGGTACCATCTCTGGTGCACTCATTACTGCTCTCATCACCATTATTGTCATCACCATTGTCCCCAACACCATTATCACCTTTGTCAATGTCAACACCACCATTACTATATACAAAACCATCTCCACCACCATTGTCACCACCATTGTCATTACCAACACCATCTCTGATACATCCATATCTGTATCTGGAACCAAGTCCAGAACCAGCTGTATTATTGACAGCAAGTCCATTCCAACCATCATCATCAATATCACCACTACCAATGTTGTCACCATCCAATTCACCATCATTTTCATTGCCAATGCCACTACTGACTTCACAACTGACATCTTTATCATCATTGACATTGACACCAACACCAGCTTGGTCCTCAATGTCATCTCTGACTCTACCTTTGACTTGTCCAGCACCAAAACTGACTCAGTTGCTACATCCATTACCACCTCAACAGACCATCACCATGCTCTCATTTGCACAGACTAAACCCTTATCATTGCTATGCACATTCTGCACTGACCTGACTCACTTTATTTGCAGATGCCCTCTTGCAGGAGAGTATGTCCAGACTGAATTAATAGTCCAAGGTCCAGATCATTGATTGTACCTACTTGGGGGGACATGCATACTGTATATCCCTGATTGTACTACCATGTATACCAGCCTGAAGCATGTACTCACCCACTGTCAATCACAAATGCCACCACCACCACCAACTTCAAATCCAGCTTCAGCTCTGGTACCCTCATCAATTCCATCCTTACTACTGCTGCTACCATCATTACCACCTAAACCAACTATGTCTGTGCTTGCACTCTCACATCATGTGCCTGCACCCACTACTTGCTCATTTTGTACTAACTAAACCCATTTTATTTGCAGATGCCCCATCACCATCAAGTACATCTGGACCAGACTCATAATCCAAGGTTTGAACCAACATCTGTACTTACTGGGTGGTAAACATATTTCATGTGTTGCCAGCTGCACAACTGTTTATGCTAGCCTCAACTTTATCTTTGCTAACCACTACTCATCATCCTTACCACCATCATTGCCACCGTCACCAGTCTGGACTTCCAACCAGACTTCATACCAATCTTCATACCAGTCATCATTGTTATTGTTAATGCCACTGATATTGTCTTGGACTTCAGAGCCACCATTGCCATCATTATCCACACCACAACTGATCACAGCATTACCACTGCTGCTACCATTATCCTTGTCATTGTCACCAGTATTGGTCTGAACTTCATCTTGGACCTTGTGCTGGTTGTCTTCTCAACTGTCATCACCACTGTCATCCTCACCATCAACATCTCAGAAATTAGCATCATCATCATGCCCATTATCACCACCAATGCCATATTGAAAAACACTGCCATGACACCTGGTCACAACTAACTTACCATTACCAGTCTGGACATTAAGTCAGACTATGGTCCAGACTTGGCTTTCATTGTCAATGTCATCATCCATGTCTTTGTCTCAGACTTCATCAGCATCATCATCATCATTGCCATCATCCATACTGTATCACAAACCACCATCATGACACACAGTTGTACCAAGAGTACTATTAATCTGTCCATCTGTATGTCTGCTGGTTACTCTGGCAGACTTGTCACAAGTATCACTGAATATTTTCTGATTACCATTCTCACCACATCCATGTATCACTAATGTTCTTCTTTATCTAATCCAGAAAATACTGGCTATGTTAGCCACTCTACTGTCTCCATGTCATCATTTCCCTTGCAACTTCATGTGCATGGCCAGGAGGCCATGATGTAAAAGCCTTTGGAGAGGAGACCATATAGTCTTATTTCATTTTTGTGTTTTTTTGTCATTTTTCATACTTATCATCACCATCATTCATACCAATTTACTGCCAACTGTTACCATTCACTACCATCAATTCTGTTCTGTTCTGCCATATATACTGACCAGATTATATTGGACTATCTTGTTTTACTCTAGGTTTCATCTGGAGACACTATGCATTGTTTCATAAACCATCAATGAAAAGATAAAAGAAAACACTGCACATTTATACTGTCCCTCCTATGATACAATTACTGTATACTTTCAACTGACCTCAAGTCTGACTGGACTATCCTCTGGACTTCTTATTATTGTTTTGTTACTGTATTTACCCATCCACTTCATTTTTGTCTTGACCACTAAAGGGCATCACCATTGCAGAGATGTCAGAAGTTGATCAAAGAAGCCAAGTCAAGTCAGACACTCACACTTAGAGCATCCAGAAAGTATAGACACAATAGCAGCATGAAGAACACAAGCTGGATCAGACTCCTGCATGTAATTCCATGTTGTTTTGTGCACTGTTTACCATTCATTACTTACCATTCATAGTTATTTTTGTTTCATTTCTATTCCATACATTTACATAGGACTGACTGGACTTCACCAGACTTTATACAGCCATGACCAGACTATATCACACATCACTGGATTTCTTGTATACTGTCATCCATGCCCATCACATGTGATTGAGTTGCTGTGTCACATCCTCATCAACCCATCATACTCCATGACACTACTACTATGCCTGTCACATACCACCAAGTCACTCCACTGCATCCATATCATTCACTGCACATTAGCACACACTACACAGCCACTGGACTTAGTGCATCATACCATTTCCAGCAAGTCCTTTGTGGTCCATACCATATGTCATTGATTTCATTGTTTCCATGCTCAACTATGTCATCTATCTATGCTGTTGTCCTCCATCCATCACTGTCATCACCTGTTTCTGGCTGACTGGAGACAGTCAGCATTTGAGTCCTTTGCAGATGTGGAGCTCTAGACTGCTCTGGGTTTGTATCCCCAGTTTTTGTGATATTCTGTGACCATCCTCCATCATCATACTACATCATCAATATTTCAGGTGGTTGTCTGTATAGTCCAGGTCTGAGTCAGTAAGTCCAAGTCTGGTATGTTTAGTCCAGTTTGGATCCATATTTTCTCACACTTGGTTTAACATTTTACATCATGTTTCATCATTCAGAATTTATAGTTACCACTTATTTAAACCTTACATACATACTAGACAGTCCTCCAGGCATTCCCAAGGACTATAAAATCCTTGTCAACCATCCCTGACAAGGGAGAATATATGTTTTACTGTCTCATTGTCACCATTTACTGTCTACCAACCACTGCACACACATCTCCACCATTCTCCAATGCTCCCCTCACCATCCACCACCTTCCTATCAACCACCAATAGTCTGATAGTCTGGTTTCTTGTGCTCCAGACTACCAAGTGGACTACAATAACTGTCCTGAAAACATCCAGAACCACTCCCCTTTCATTCATCCACTACTCACCTGGTTATCCTACACACAGGATCCCCTGGGATGAGCACAATTGTAGTCCCTCATCTTACAACTACATTGTCTTTTTCCAACTCTGAGTCTTCCTTTGATGATGATAAAGAGATTGGTGTCATGGCCCATTTGCTGTGGCCCACCTTGGACTTTGCCAGTCTTGCATCTAATGACAGTTAGACAAGTCCAGACAAGTTTGACACCACTCACCCTTTGCAATGACCTCCACCACCACTTTTCTCCATAACTCCATCTGACCACTGGAGTTGCTATAGGCAGACTTGAGTCTGTTGTATTGTATGCATGCTGCCCTGTGACCTTTCTTGCAGTCCACATCAAGTCTGACCCAGATGCAAGCATTGCACAGATGTCATGCACTGTCTTCCAGCCAGACTTTTGGTATTAGACCAGTCTTTGCCTTCTTTATTCCAGTGTTTTTGTCCTCCTTGTGACCTTGCTATGATGCTAGTTGATCTGGAGCTCAGCTGACACAACATGCCATGCACCTTGACACCCAATAATGCAATTGATGGAGCATCTGACACCATCATCATCTAGTTGATCTCCTCCACCTCCATCACTATGCCTTGTGTTTGGGCCAGCACAGGTTCTTCTTCAACCAAAGGTGATGTTGGAACTTATTCACATGTCATTCAGACCTTTGGCTGTTGCTCCACCTCTGCAATTCATGCCATGACCTCATTGTTGATAGTTGTATCAATAAAATGCTTGTTGGCTTCATTAAGTGCAGCCTCCCAGTGGTCCTTGCACTCCTGTTACTCCCCACACATTCCACACAATATTTGACACTCACCAATGCTTTCCCAAGCTCCTTCACCCACATCTCCTGCTCCTCCATGAGCTCTGGTTTGTCATCTGGTGCTGTCCTCACTACTACTTCCAGTTGATCAGTTGTTTTCCTGAATTGTCATTGCATTCTTCCTCAGATATCTATGCCTGTGTTGTTCATGGTGTGGATATGGTCAATTCAGCTTTGGAACTGCAGCATTTTTGATTGTGGTGGTACAAAGGATGGAGAGAATGTGTCACTGAATTGCAAATACATTGGTCAGAGATTTTGAGTTATTCTCCATGGTCATATGATCTGACTAGGGACAGTTAGTAGCAAAGTCCACCTTAGATGTAGAGACAAGTATGTCTCTACAGTTATATTTCCTCTTTTTCCTTATTTTTGGATGTATATACTTGACTTCTATTTACCTACCTTGATTTCCTACAAGTCTGATACAGACTAGTCAACTGACCATATAGTCTGGTTATAGTCCAGTTGTAGTCTGGTAGTCTGGTATGCATCAGTCTATACCAGACTTCTCTTTCATTACACCAGTCTTACTTACATTACACTATCATTTATGCACTTCATTTTGATTTATGTATTTGCTAGTCCCATGTATGTCCAGACTATAAAGTGATGTATTTAGAATTACAAATCCAGCTTACTATTAGCTCACAACCACCATCTACTGTCTGAACACTGTCACTGTCACCACTTACTGTTCTTCATCATCTTCCACACCATTCTAATGTCCACTGCACCATTTTCTCCAATGTCTGGACTTCTGAACTATGTTCAAAGACCTTTGGACTAGTATTCTCAGTTCTTGATCACTAGATAATGTTCTCAGGACTTTCTGGAACATTCACCTGCTTTGAAGAGTCCCTTTTGGAGCAAATCTATTGCTCTCCTAGATCACCTTTTCCTATGGCAGGACTAGTGGACTTCAAAAGTCCTTTCAGCTGACTTCACTGTTCTTCATCACATCTAGCAATGTATTCTTTTACTAGAGTGAATAGCCCTGGCCAAAAGTACTTTCTTCAAATCAGCTCCAGGGTCTTTTCTGCTCTAGGGTATCTGGCAATCAAAGTGTCATGATATAATCTAATGACTTCTAGGCATAGGGCTTGGTTGTTTGGAACATATAATCATCCTTCATTATCCACTAGCAATCCTTCTTGCTCTATATGGACTTTGAGTTCTGTTTCAAGCTTATGAATGTCCTTTTCTTTTAGTTGATAGATATGATTCTGTATATGATTGCATATTACTTCATCATCTGTTTCAATGTGTATCACTTTTACCTGCACAGGGGGTATGATCTGTACTCCTTTATTATCTTCCTCTATTCCTTCTGCATGGTCCAGTCTCTGTGAGAGGGCATCTAGTTTCACCATTTGTGTTCTGGCTTTATGTACCCACTTAAATCAGAAATGTGACAGATACTATGCCCAATGTGCCTGCTGTCTATTGAGGTCCTGCCTCTTCATGAACTACTGGAGGTTTGCATGATCATTCCAAATTTTAAACTCATGATGGGCTCCTTCCAAGTAATGTTGCCATTACTCTAAACTCCTTATTACAGATAACATCTCTTTGTTGGCTACCAGGTAGTTTTGTTCTTCCAGTGTCATAGAGTGTGAGGAGTATGTGACAGGGTGCCATTGGTCATTGAGTTCTATGGATAGGACTGCTCCTGTAGCAAAGTCCAATGCATCCATTTTTAATCAGAATTGCTTGTCAATATCCAGGTAGGCTAGAATAGGGGCAGAGGTGAATTGTTGCTTTAGTGTCTCAAATGCTTGCTGCTGACATTCTGCCCATACAAATGGAGTTTCTTTCTTTGTTAGATCATTAAGGGGTCTTGCCACCTGAGCATATCCATCTATGAAGCATCTGTAGAAATTGGCTAATCTGAGGAAGCTCTGAACCTGTTGAACTGTCTTCAGGGTTGGCCATGCCAAGATGGCTTTAACCTTTTCTTTGTCCATGTGAATTCCTTTGAAAGTGACAATCATTCCTAGGAACTCCACCTTCTTCACTCAGAAGTAACACTTTTCCAGTTTTATGAATGAATCATTCTCTGCAAGTCTTATCAAAACTTTGAGCATGATCTGGTCATGCTCTTTCTGATTATTGGTTTTGGTGAAGATCATGATATCATTGATATAGACAACACACATGTTGTCCATGTCTATGAAGAGTTTGTTCATCATGGTTTGGAATGTAGCAGGTGAGTTGCATAGTCCAAAATACATCACAATAGGTTCAAAAGATCCTCTGTTGCATATGAAAGTGGCTTTCCATGCATCACCTTCTTTTATTCAGATGTTATTGTATTCCCACCTAAGATCCATTTTTGTAAAGAGCTTTGCTCCTTGGAGTTTATCAATGAGTTGAAATATTAGAAGTAATGGGTAATTGTTGTGGATGGTGAATTTGTTGAGGTATTGGTAATCCTGTACCATCCACTTTCATCCATCCTTCTTTGGTACAAAGAATACAGGAGATGTCTGTGGGGACTTGAAGGGTCAGATGTACCCTTTGTTCAGCTGGTCATCTATGAAGTTGCTGACTTCTTTCTGCTGTTCCAGGTCAAATGGGATTAACCTTCCTTTCTTTAAAATGAAGTCCAGCTTTAGTTCTATAGTGTGGTCCCATGGTTTTCATACAGGCATCCTTTCAGATTCTTTCTTTAAGAAGACATGACAATACTGATAGTATTCCTTTGGAACCAGTTCCTCTGGTTTCTTGTTTTGATCCATTAGCTTCACAAGCTTCTGATCAACCTGTTGTCCCTTCCACATCTCTGCTATAAGAAGTGCATCTCAAAGTTCTAGCTGTCATAGTTTATACAGGAATGGTTCACTGCATTCTATGGGACATCTGATCATCATTACCATGGTCTTTTCCCAGTCTACCTTGGGGTTATGACATTTTAGCCATGTGAATCCAAGAATTACTTTATTCTTTCCAAGATTAGCAATCTCTGTTCTCATCCATTCTTGGTGTTCATTGTATTCCATTATAACAGTGGCATAATGTCTAAGATCTCTGACACTGTTCTTGGTTCTGTTGATATTGTATTGGGGTATTGGCCTTGGTAGTGGCTTTAGAGGTATGTCATTCTCTTTAGCTCATGTTCTGTCAAGAAACATTACATGTGATCTGGAGTCTAATAAGGCTATCACAGGGATTGTTTTTCCTTTTTCAGTGATTATCTCAATTGGTAGATTAATTTCCCAAGTGGACAATCCTTGAGCTCCTTTTTTGACAATTACAGCTAGGTACCTCATATCTATATCTGTTGGTTGGATTGCTCTTGGCCTTTCTTGAATGACTGTTGGCATAGATTCATATCCTTCTGACAATAAGGTTATATGTAGTATGAATGTCTGAGCTTGGTTCTGCAGCTTGTCTGCTCAGTCCTTCAAAAATGCTCAAGCTTTTCCCAAGCTTGAGGACATAGATTGAAATAGAGCTTTCATTTGTTCCATCATTATACCTTTGCAGGCTCATGGGAGCTTTTCTTCACTTTTCCATGATATGGCAACATCCTAAGTCATGGCCCTGTGAGTTCTTCCTTTCATTTGTACACAGTTTGGTTTATGCTTTCCTTGGGTCCATGAACAATCTGAGTATTTGCTCAAAGGTTGCTAGCATTCTTTTACAAAATGTCCAGGCTTTCCATAGTTAAAACAGGTGGATATGTGTGCTCTGGTCTTCTTATATTTCTTTAACACACATGCCTTTTCTTTCCAGATCATGGCTAACTCCTGTTCTTCATCATCTGGTTCTTTTGCATTGTCTATTCCCACTTCTAGATGATCCACATCCATGGCAAAAGAATCTTGGCATGCTACTGTTCCATTATGGATAAACAATAGGAGTTGTCATCTTGTGCCTATAGTTTGGCACTTCTCCAAATAGTCTAGTACTGTAGCCAGTCTTGGTCCTTCCATAAGGATTCAATTAATAATCTTCTGATTGATATTTTTCTCAATTATGGAGATTAGATGCAATGTATCCATTCCTGTTTGGAGTTCATATTCCATAAATTTGATGATCCAGTCATCAATCAGCATCTTCCCTTGCCTTAGGGATTGGAGTTTCACTCTAGCCCATTCCTATTGTTTCATGGATCAGAATAGTGCTTCAATCTCCATTACTAGGATGGCTCATGGATAGGTGCCCCCAGCTGAGATAATGTCTAGCTTTGTCCAGGCAAAGCCTCCAGCCTTCTGTCCTTCTAATCTAGACAAAATGGCTATCATGGCTTTCTGACTTGCTGATGGAAATACTGTGGTGTTCTCATGCAGCCAAGCCTAGATCTTCATCCACTATTCTTTGAATTTAGATTGAGATCTGTTATAGGATCTGGGATCTACAAAAGCTTTACTAAGCTTTGGGGCTGTGATGGAGTTTACTGCCAATAATGTCTACAGGACAGTGATTTGAATGGTTGCTTGATTGATTTGGTTCTCTAGGGCTGTGATCATCACTGCCTGTCTTCACATAGTACTAGTTGCTTGGGTTAACACACTTTGAGTGTCATCATGTCTTTTCATAAGATAATCAAATAGATTTAGTGGATCATTTGCTAGAGTGGTATTCAATTGGATTGCCAAGAGGTTGCTGGCAAAAGCTTGTCTGTCAAAGGAATGACTCATTGCTGTCTATAGTGAATCAGGGTCATATGAAGAATGATGCAGGGGTCAGTGGCCTATATGGGGTCTCTTTGGATATCTGATTATCAAGTTGCTTCAAATTCAATAATAACCTATCTGCTGCTTCCTTGGTTCTTTACTGAGCTTGCCTTGCTAATAACATTCATTCTTTGGCAATGAGATACTGGTATCTAAATGCAGTTCTTTATTCTATGGCACTTCTTCTGATAGTGTGCTGATCCTGTCAAGCCCTCTGTAATGCATTCACAAATACTAGGATTTTGGAATCTGAACTTTCTTCATTCTTTCTCCTTAATATGTCTTCTTGGCATTCCCATTTGACCTCAATAATATGTGGGGGTGCTTCTTCAATGATACTGGATTCCCTTATTTCCATTTGAGTTTTGGCTTCTTTCAATCTAGACTCAGAGAGTTCAATGTTTATTATAGATGTGTATAATAGCCTAATATAGAAGAAAATGACAAAGGCACCAAAGTGTTGAGCAGGGTTGGAGAGGAGTAATGATGTTTACAGCAAGACATGTGTGAGGGCAGAACTAATGGAGGTAAGGAGGAGGATGAGCAGAAGCAGAAGTAGGAGTTCTCTGTTGAATACATAGTCACTCCTGTATATCTGCACAGGCAGCCTGGACTCTATTCCTAAGCTCTGCTGCATGTGCTGCATTCCAGTCTCTCTCCTGAGCAAGGTATATCCCTTTCTGAATAAGATCATTGATCTCTCTCTGTAGTCTCTCTCTAGTCACATGTCTATATCTACTTGCCTTAGTTGTTGATCCATGATGTTCTCCATTGGTTACCTGGATCCAGTCTATAGGTTCTGCAAGAAGTGGTACTGGTCTATCTGGTGTTGAGGGGCAGTATGGCAGTGTTCTGACTTCATGCTCATAGGGGTCTACTATATCCCCTTGTAGGCTTGCTTTAGTTTCTACTAGTGTGGACAGCAAGTCATCTGGTCCAAGAGTACTTCTTTCTCAAATGATCCTAAGCCCTTTGTCTAAACTCATACAATAATCTGATAGTCCTTCAGATTCTTCTGCTACTTCATCCAGGCATTTCAAGGGCAGGTAAAGAAGCTAGTAAGATGGGCTTCATGAACTCTGATGTGATTTCTCTATGGATAAGATGGAATGCCATTACTCTACCTGTAGATCTTCTTTATCTTCTTCCTTTATCTCCACTGGCCAATCAGGAACCAGGTCCTTGAGAGTTATGGTAGACAGCCTGGCTCTTGCAATGAGGTCCAGGAATCCTCTTACTCCTGCAAGGCTGTATTCAAGGAGATCTTCTACATGATAGTACAACACTAGAAATGTGTTTAGTACTTTTGACAAATGGTGTGGAAGTTTCTACTGGTAAACTCAAGTTCCTTTAGTCAACTTGGTTATCTCTGGCAGGTAGCTAGTCTGGCAGTTATTGGCAGTCTTGTTCTAATGAAATGACCAACTCACTTAAGAGCTAGTATGCTTGAGATGAGGCATATGTGAGGGCAGAAGTGAGGAGGAAAAGATTAAGGGGAACAAAACTGGAATATCTTGTTGCCTTGAGCCTAGTATTTATATTCTACTGTACATGGCTGTGTCTGGTCTATGCTAGCATGGCTATGGCAAGTAGAATATGCTATTGGTACATGCAGCAAAGCATTCAGGCAGAGAAGCATGGAATAGGACAAGCATGTGAGTTGGATTGAGTCAGTCTAAGTCATAGGAGCTATTTTGGGGAGGGCATGTGTTGGAGCACATGGACTGCCTTACTATGATCTGATACTGTGATGTCAAGGGTCTACATAGCCTTGAGCCATGAGTCCTTGAGTCTGGACTACTCTGGACTGAGTTCACTTTATCCATGTATGCTAACCCTTAGCTAAGGGGTGAACATGAAAGAAATAGAAAAAGAAACTAGGTAAGTGCCTGTAAATAGATAGGAAAAATAGGAAATGTAACACCATCACCTGAACTTGGAAATTAGAATCCAACCAATGGTTCAATCCCCACTGGTACCAGTACTATTCATTGATCATCTGGCCATGAAGACCATACAACAGAGATGACTGGAATTTTAACTCCACTAGTCAGGTCTGTACAACCCAAACACAAGGCATCAATGTTAACATCCATGTCACTCCCTTCCAGCACTTGCACATCCAGCACAATCATCACTAAAGACTTGGATCTGTCTCCCTATACCTCAGATCATGAAGCTAACTTGAAGTCCAAGTCACTTATCCTCAAGACCATCAACAAGAAGAGGGCCCCTGTACCAACTCACACAAAGAACCCCTGCTGCCAGACCACCAAAAAGAAAAATGGTGTCTAAACACCAGGCCAGGGTTCAATACTGGACTCACTATATTTTTATTTCCAGACTTCTGCATTTGATTGCTGTATTTTTGTTATGGACAGCTGTAATGTGTTATTGGTACTGTATAGTATACTAAGAATGAATACATATGCTTTGGTGTTGTACTAGAACTTGTGTGACCTAGCAAGAAAAATGGATGCTAGCAAGGAGTGAGATTTGAGTGTGTTGCATGTGATACATATGAGATCTTCCAAGTCCTAGCAAGGTCTTGCTAGGACAAATATATATATTCATACCTAGCATGATCACACAATGGTTGCAAGACATTGGTGTGATTGCAAGAAAGTATGGTTCCCAGCAAGGAATGCTAGGTCTGACAGCTCTAGTATGGTCTAGCTATATCTAGCAAGGTCTTGCTAGATTGTGGCACTTTTGCTGATGCCTCTGGTGCCAGTTGGGCTTTTTCTTCTGAGACTTATGATACCATACCAGATGCTCTCAATCATTTTTAGGGATATGAGGTATTGCACTGAGATTTCTTTCCCCCTATCTATACTAGAGAATTTCCTCATCAGCATGTTCATGATTTAGATCCCCATGCTTTTCTTCTGTACTCTTTAAAACTGAATTGGAAGGTATGCCTTTTTACCTGGTTTGATCCTCATAGATATTGGAATCTGCCTGCATCCTCTCAGCAGTATTGGAACCAGCATTTCAATGCCAACTAATGCTGATGCTGGAGAAGAGATCCCTCTACCTGCCACTTGGCATGGTTACAAGAGAGATATCTTGCTGTTGAGCATGATGCTGGATGGCAGGTCTACCTGGATGCCTTAACAGGATGTCTGAATGGGCCTAGATCCAGGAGACATGTGGCAATCCAAGGGGAAAACAGGAGGAGGAGGATCAATATGTAATAATGCAATGATCTTTTATTTATGGTGATGATTGGCTTAAAGTTGGAGACTCTTGACCATAAGAACAGTATGCTCTTCATCAATTGAATATACTAACAAATATTTCATTAGAAATAACTACCATCACAATCTCTGCTGCATCTGAGTTCAAGATTAAAGGCTCTATCCTTGGTTGTATCCCTATCCTTGAAGGACAGGAGAACTATCCAGTTTAGGCTGCCAGAATCTGCTTCATTTTTACATCTTGTGAAGCAGGATCTTTTCTGGATGGTACCTGGATGACTATTCAAGGCATCACCAACTAGAATGTCTGGAAGAGCATAGACCTCAAGATGCTTGGGTTCTTGATCATCATGGTGTAGGGCCAAGTATGTCTCTATGGTTATATTTCCTATATTTCCTTGTTTTTGGACAACTACCTTTGATTACACTTTACCTATGATTACTTTGTTTAAGTCCAACTTAGACTTGTCAACCAGTTCCATAGTCTAGTTATAGTCTGGTCATATTCCAGTAGTCCAGTACATGTCTGTCTATACCAAATCTCACTTTCATTAGACTGGACTTATTTACTCTATGCTATCTCTTATGGACTTTGTTTTATACATGTATATGCTAGTCTTGAGTATGCCTAGACTATAAAGTGATGTACTTAGGATTATAAATCCAGCTTACCATTAGCTCACAACCACCACATTACTGTCTGAACATTGTCACTGTCACCATATACTATTCTCTACTGTTTTCTCTATTATTTCAACATTTTCTACACTGTTTTCATTAATGTCTGGAATTTTAGACTATAAACAAAGAACTCTGGACTTTCTTCTGCTGCTCCTGATCACTGGATAACATTCCAGAACCTTTTGGAACACTCATCTGTCTTGCAGAGTCCCTTTTGGGATGAACATATTGCTCCTCTAGATCCCTCTTCTATCAGCCAGGACTAGTGAACTACCAAAGTCCTTCCAGCTAATTTATCTGTTCTTCAACTGGAGTCCACTATGAGGGACTCAGAAACAGGTTTCAGAAAATGTCTGTGACCTATTGTCTAGCACCAAGAGCTTGAAAATTTACTTGACTATTTCTGTAACCTGCAAATCAGAGACATGTCACTGCTACTCTACCAAGTCTCACCTTACAACAGTTGACACAACAAATCTGACCTCCCTGAAATAACTGACCTAGACCTCAGTTCTTCAATGGGACTTTATACTGACCCTTCAATAGACAATTCTGATTGGTCTAGAATATTCTGATGTCAATCTCTATTTTCCAATTCTGAATCCTGATGTCAGTCTACCCTAGTTTCAGGATCCACTGCCACAGAAGAAAATTTACCTGGTGAACCTTACCTTGAAAATTTCATATCCAAAGCATTTATAGTGTCATCACCTCTGAGAAATCTACCAGAGAATCATACACTCCTGTTTTTCTTCCTGCTCACATTGCTTACACCACTTTCATCTAGTAATTCTTCTCCTAAGATGTCATCACCCTCATTGTCCTCCTTATCTGTCCTCTCTCTCTTCAATCTCCTCAATACTACTGATGCTTCATTCCAGTTTAGTCTGGTCCTGTCCTTCACATCCAGTTCACCATCATCCTTGACCATACTGTCTGGTCTATTATCCTTCCTATCACTGGCACCCCTTCCTCTATTGTTGCTCATTCCATCATCTGTTCTGCTGCAAGTTTCCTTTCAATCTGTATCATCTGGTCTATCACCTGTTTTGCTGCTGGTACCTGCTCAGTCCCAACATTGTCCACTATTTCCCCCTCCCCTTCTATGTATGGCTAACCCTGTACAGACTATGCCCTTCCTGAGCTCCACCAATGCTCCAAAGTTTGATGGAAAGTCTTCAGCACTGTTGCTGTGCTTTCTTAAATTCATCAATTTACTAGATACTGCTGCTGCCATCATGTTGGCAGAGAAGATTTGGTATGCCATCCAGTATGCTGATCTTGAGGAAGCTGAAGGATGGGAACTACTCTTAGAAGTGACTGCTGCCCCTGCCAACTGGAATGCATTTGTAAATGCCATAAAGAAGTTATACCCTGGTTGTGAAGGTACCAGCTGGTATTGTCATGCCAATATCCAGTATCTCATACAGGAATTCTGTGCTAAGCCAATGCACACTATAGAATAACTTGGCAAGTATCAATGCAAATTCCTGAAGGTCATCCAGACCCTCATTATCACCAACAAGTTGTCTGACCTCAACCAGGACACACTATTCATGTCCAGATTACTGGCTGACCTCAAGGCATAGGTCTAGCAGTATCTCCTCATCATCAAGGTAGATCACCATCCATCCAACCCATACAAAATTCCTCCTTATTGGCTCACAACTTTGTCCCCTTACCACTTCTGCCTCTGTCTTTCTGACTCCATCCATTCCATACTATCCAATGTGGGCTAACATGCCCAGTCCATTGGTATCTTTCCCTTCTATTGCTACTCCACCCTCTACTCCTACTATCAAGAAGGAGCAGAATCTTCAGCATGCACATAATCACAACTGTGCTTTCTGCACAAATCTGACTTATTTTATGGGGAAGTGCTCTCATGTCAAAGATTATGTGCAATCCAATAAGGCAAGCCAAGGCTCCAATGACCAGCTATACCTTCTAGATGGCAAGTACATTCCCTGGATTCTGGGTATTTGTTGTCTTTGTGATTGCCTTGATCATATCACTTCTCAGACTGCTCTGGCTAACATTACAACCAGAATTGTTTCTGTTTATCCTGCTGACACCAATGCTACTTTAGAAATCAAACTATCAGTCTTCTTGGCACCAGTGGAAGACTAGGACACTTCCCAACTGGAGCTTGCAGACCCAGACTTCCAGCCATACATCACTCAAGTGTGGACAAATTTTAGAGCTGAGAAGGCTAAGGACAAGGGTAAACACACTTACTTTGACAATGTCAAAATTCTGGTATGCAAGACCAACAAGATTGAAAATTGTATGGTACTAGCAGAAGAGACCATGCCCCTAGTTACCACACTGGCTCATGCTCTGACATCCAGACCTTTAAGGTCTGTAGTGACTATGCCTACCACTCCTGTATCAAAGAATTTATTTCCCCCTTGTACCAAACCCACTAATACTGGGATCAACCCTAGACAATTTAAATACTCATTCCCTCTTGAAGATGAAACTGCCTCCAAGCAAGTCTTAGATCAGGTTCTCACTTTCACCATACCAGTACTGGTAAAGAAGTTGATGTCCATAGCTTTAGACATCTGCAAATAACTCCAAGACCTCACAACTACCAAGCATATCCCTCTTTCCACTAACATTGTTCAGGTCAACAAATTAGCTGGTCATGATCTGGCTGCTGTTAAGCACAAATATGGGGACCAAGTTCACTAGAATGATGATGGCTTTATCATAGTGCATCATAGCATTTCTCTTTGCTTTCTTGGTGTCCAAATTGCTAGTACTGACTGGACTATTACAGCAGTTTTGGATAGCAGTTCTGAGATCATTGCCATGGCCAAATGGGTGTGGGAAAAACTTGGACTGTCAGTTTGGTCTAACCATGTCATGACTATATCAAATGCCAACACAAGTACCAAATCAACCATCAGAGTTGTCAAAAACCTCCAAATGGACTTTGGCATAGGAAAGGTTTGCCTTCAGATTCAAGTTGTTCCAAGAACAAATTTTGATTTGCTCCTCAGCTAACCTTTCCACTATCTCATGAGCACATCTACTGATGATTTCCCCAATAGAGCCTAGACTGTCATACTCTGAGACCCTAATATGGATAAGGAGTTTAAAATCCCAATCCATCCTTGGACAAAAGGATGTCTGCACTGTCAGCATGGACAAGCCTGTGCCAGCCATCAATCAGTTGTCAAGTTGTGTTTTTAGATTTTGATGATTCACTGCCTGATTGGAGAGATCCTGCCACTGCTCCAATATTCCATTCACTGCTTTGTTGTTCTGCCTTCTCAATTGTAACTTCTCCATCTTCTGCTCTGTTATCAGACTTATATATTCTGTTCTGGTTGTCTTACCATTTCCTTTTATTTACTCAGTCATCCCTTTCTCCATCTCATATTTTCACTTTCAATTCTGTTTTTGATTTCAACTTGATAGTTTTGTATATAAACCAGTTACCAGAAAGATCCAGTCAGTCATGGCTCCTCTTGGGGAGGAGTACCACATACTGCACTGGCTTCTGGATGATCTGCTTACCAGACTTGTACCTTTACCTATGCATCCACCAGACTTTGTTCCTAGTCTCTGCTTTACTCAGGAACATGCTGATGCTTTAGATCTCAATCCTACCAACTGGTTATAGCCAGAAGAGGTCAAGCTACTCTGGTGGATCATCCAGAACCACAAAATGGCCTTTGCTTGAGTATCAATCAAGCAAGGTCATTTAGATGAAAGGTATTTCCCTTCTGTCAAGATTCCAATAATTCTACATATGCTCTGGATTCTCTGCAATATTGTGATCCCTCTGTCATTGTGGGACCAGGCCATTCAAATCATCAAGGACTGGATTGCCTCCAGAGTATATAAACCATCTACTACAGCATACCACTCTTGCTGGTTCTGTGTGCTCAAGCAGAATGGCAAGACCTTCCACCTTATTCATGATCTACAACCTCTTAACACTGTTACAATCTGGGACTTGTCCATCCCACCATTTGTTGAACATCTTGCCAAGTTGTTTGGTGGATATGTGGTCTATGGCATGATGAATCTATTTGCCAGTTATGATCAATGGCTGCTGCATGTGGACTCAAGGGACATGACAACATTTAATA
>JBBPKX010000235.1:0-20805 GCA_038089435.1 Boletus austroedulis | reverse complement strand
GTGTCTCGATCGGGCTGGGCGTCGAGGACTTGGAAGTAGCGGTAGTTGGCGTGGACGGCGGGGACGTGCGGGTGGTGGGGGTGGATGATGACGCTGAGGCCGACTGCGACAAAGGCAAGGCTGGTGTTGATGTCTTTGAGCGCGGCGTGGGCGGTGCTCATCTGTTTGACGGCGGCGGGTGGAAGGACGCCATCGATGGTGGAGACGTTGACGCCGGCCTTTTCGATGACTGCGAGCTCGTCGTCGGTGCGTGGAGGAGGAAGAAGGGACGCTTACTGCCGGTGCTGTTCAGCGTGCAAGCGAGACCGCCTCCGCCCTCGTGTCTCGTCCAGGACTCGCGTCTGAACCGCTCAGAGCCAAAAGACTCGAGCTTGGCGACGATGGCATCTTGCAGCTGCCTGATGTAGTCTGTCACCTGCTCATGCATTTGTTGCATCACGATGCTTTAGTTTTTATGATAAGGCCTTAGATGGCCTTAGTAATGGATCAAATCCATAAAATAAAAATGATATAAGAGGAATCTTCTAAATGGTAGGTTGTCTGGAGCATGAGTATGGGAGAGTCAGAGATGACAAAGAGCACACAACTCAGGCAGCATGCTCCAGATTTCTCAGATAGGTAAACCTTAGGTTGTCCTTATACTAGTATAGTCCCCATCTCAATTCATCTCTGTTCTTTCCCTGCTTTTCTCTCAGTCCCTCAGCTCCTTTACTGGTCACTTGAAATGCTCCCCCTTCAAGCCCTTTAACTAGGGAACTTCCAGAGTATAGAACAGCCTTAGGAAGCCAGGTTGTCACAGTTCCCCTCCTACTTTCTCTTTTTTCTTTAGTCTGCTTCCAATACTACTTGAAATCCCTTTTCAAAGCTCTCTAGTAGGGAATCCACAGAGATATAGAGTGCCCTAGGAAGCAAGGTGATCACAGCCAAACACTGCCTTACTAACAGTCCAAACATATGATGTCAAGTGTTGATACAGCCTTGAGCTGTTGATCAGAGTACAAAGTGTTCTAGACATGTCCAAGTCATCAATCAAAATGACCCTTAGCTAAGGGGCAAACAAGAAGAAAATAAGCAAACAAATGAGAAAGGTCATAGATAAGTATCAGATAATCAATATAAAAATAAAGGAAATGTAACCAGAATTGAATTATCCAAGAATTGTATAGAGGCTATAGGTATACCTGGACAAAATGCAAATTCATACTCACTTTGTCTCATGTACACTTCTTATACTTAACCAACTTTGTCATATAATCTGTTACATGATGTTGCAGCAATGAAGCCAATCTCAAATGTACCAATAGTGTAGCCATTAAATATTTTTAGCCAGACTTGGATTTAAAGAAAATGTCATAGACAAGAACATTCATCATATTATATGGTAATGGAACAGGCATGTCAATGTTCCAATAGCATCTTGTTTTCAAAACAACTTTCCTCTTCTTTCATGCAATTTCTCCACTGCTGCTGAAAAGATGGATAAAGTAAACTAATGCTAGGCCAATGTCTCTATTTAGCCATTAGCTTTGCTGAAAAAAATGTTCAAAGTTAATTAATAGAATATCAGACTATATGTTGAACCTACACATGCAATTCTGCTTTAAGACATTGCATAGCATATCCATCTGCTCTATGTGGGTTGCTTTGTCATACTTTAAAAAAACATCCTTCATGGCTGTTTCCATCTTGGAAGGTATGTTTGATGTCCTGTATTGCTTAGCAGCAGAGGAAAATGCATGCTTATCACCTTGTTGACAAAGATGAAAAGAATGCTCCAATACAAGGAGTTTCTCTAAGTTGTAAAAGATAAATAGATTGTATTATATACAATGAAAGTTGAAAAAGCATACCAACACCAGCCTGAAGGGATTGCTGCCATGTGATGAGAGTGGCCTTGAAGCTATTGTGAGATAGAATTCTACAAGAAATATGAATAAACTTACACTATTGTCTGATGGGAGATTGTCACTATCAATCATAGTGAATGCAGCCTATTAGTTAAATGATCAGGGGAAAATATTACAAAAAAGAATACTATATACTTGGTGCTCATCCAGTAGCTGTATAATAGATCAATCATATAACAGCTAAGAAATAATATAATATAATAAAAAGCTAAACCTCCTAAAAGATTGTAAGTACAGAGACCATATATAAATAAAAATCTTGCCATCTAAAAATAGATATTAGTGCATAGAAAGGATGATTAAGATGCATCCTACATGCTATTGAAACAGTGTAATGAACTCAGAATATATGGATATGAAACTGACATACCAGCTACAAAATAGTTGTCAAAATTATAATATGGATGGGATGAAAATAGATATAAAAGGGTTTATAAAAAAACACAGGATGATTGGTTAGCATGACCACATCCATCAACATGCCAGAATGCACAACTCACTTTCTATTATTGCTAGGGCAGGATGGAGAATGGACATGAGAAGGTCAGCACAACCACACCCACCAAGATGCCAAAATGCACAACTCACTTGCTAGGATTGCCAAAGCAGGATGGAGAGTGGAAATGACATGGTCAGCATGACCACACTCACCAACACATCAGAATGCATAACTCACTTGCTATGATTGCAAGAGCAGGACAGAGAGTGAACATGACATGGTCAGCATGACCACACCTACCAAGATGTACAACTCACCCACTATGATTGTCAGAACAAGACAGAGAGTGGACATGACATGGTCAGCATGAGCACATCCACCAACATGCCAGAATGCACAACTCACTTGCTATGATTGCCAGAGCAGGACAGAGAGTGAACATGACATGGTCAGCATGACCACACCTACCAAGATGTACAACTCACCCCCTATGATTGTCAGAACAAGACAGAGAGTGGACATGACATGGTCAGCATGAGCACACCCACCAACATGCCAGAATGCACAACTCACTTGCTATGATTGCCAGAGCAGGATGGAGAGTGGACATGAAATGGTTAGCATGACCATGTACACCAACATGCCAGAATACAAAACTCACAACCTATGATTGCCAGAGTAGGATGGAGGGTGGACATGAGATGGTCAGCATGACCACACCCACCAACATGCCAGAATGCACAACTCACTTGCTATGATTGCCAGAGCAAGATGGAGAGTGGACATAAGATAGTCAGCATGACCACATCCACCAACATGCCAGAATGCACAACCCACTTGCTATGATTGCCAGAGCAGGATGGAGAGTGGACATGAAATGGTTAGCATGACCATGCACACCAACATGCCAGAATACAAAACTCACAAGCTATGATTGCCAGAGTAGGAAGAAGAATGGACATGAGATGGTCAACATGACCACACCTACCAACATGCCACAATACACAATTCACTTGCTATAATTGCCAGGGTTGGATGAAGAGTGGATATGAGATGGTCAGCATGACCACATCCACCAACATGTCAGAATGCACAACTCACATGCTATGTTTGCCAGAGCAGGATGGAGAGTGGACATGAGATGGTCAGCATGACCACACCCGACAACATGCCAGAATGCACAACTCACTTGCTATGATGGCCAAAGTTGGATGAAGAGTAGACATAATATGGTCAGCATGACCATACACACCAGCATGCCAGAATACACAACTTACTTGCTATGATTGCCAGAGCAAGATGAAGAATGGACATGAGATGGTCATGCCAGAATACACCACTCACAAGCTATGATTGCCAGGGCAAGATGGAGAGTGGACACAACATGGTCAGCATAACCACACCTACCAACATACCAGAGTGCAAAACTCACAAGCTATGATTGCCAGGGCAAGATGGAGAGTGGACATGACATGGTCAGCATAACCACACCTACCAACATGCCAGAGGGCAAAACTCACAAGCTATGATTGCCAAAGCAAGATGGAGAGTGGACACAACATGGTCAGCATGACTACAGCCACCAACACACCAGAATGTACAACTCACTTCCTATCATTGCCAGAGCAAGACAGAGAGTGGCCATGAGATGGTCTGTATGGCCACACCCACCAACATGATAGAATACACAACTCACTCACTATAATTACCAAAGCCAAATGTAGAGTGGACATGAAATGATCAACATGACCACAACTGCCAACATGCCAGAATGCACAACTCACTTGCTATAATTACCAAAGCAGGATGGAGAGTGGACATGATATGATCAGCATGACCACACCCACCAACATGCCAGAATGCACAACTCACTTTCTATCATTGCCAGAGTAGAATGAAGAATGGACATGAGATAGTCAGCATGACCACACCCACCAGCATGACAGAATACACAACTGACTTGCTATGATTGCCAGAGAAGGATAAAGAGTGGACATGAGATGGTCAACATGACCCACATCCACAAACATGCCACAATAAACAGCTCACAACCTATGATTTCCAGAGCAGGAAGAAGAAGGGACATGAGATGGTTAGCATGACCACACCCACCAACATCACAGGATGCAAACTCACAATCTATGATTGCCATAGCAGGATAGAGAGTGAACATGAGATAGTCAGCATGACCATGCCCACCAACATGTTAGAATACACAGCTCACAACCTATGATCTCCAAAGTAGGATGGAGAGTGGACATGAAATTGTCAGTATGACCACACCCAACATGTCAGAATGTACAACTCACAGACTATGATTGCCCAAGCAGGATGGAGAATGGACATGAGATGGTTAGCATGAAAACACCTACCAACATGCCAGAATACAGAACTCACAAGCTATGATTTCCAAAGCAGGATAAATAGTGGACATGAGATGGTCAGCATGACTACACACACCAACATGCCAAAATGCACAACTCACTTGCTATGATTGCCAGGGTGGGATGGAGAATGGACATGAGATGGTCAGCATAACCACATCCACCAACACCCCAGAGTGCACAACTCACACACTATGATTGCCAGAGTAGGATGGAAAGTGGACATGAGATGGTCAGCATGACCATGCCCACCAACATGCCAAAATGCACAACTTACTTGCTATGATTTGCAGAGTAAAATGGATAGTGGACATGAGATGGTCAGCATGACCACACCCACCAGCATGCCAGAATGCACAACTCACTTCCTATCATTGCCAGAGCAGGATGAAAAGTGACATGAGATGGTCAGTATGACCACAGCCACCAACATCCCAGCATGCACAACTCACTTGCTATGATTGCCAGAGCAGGATGGAGAGTGGACATGAGATGGTCAGCATGACCACATCCACCAACATGCCAGAATGCACAACTCACTTCCTATCATTTTCAGAGTAGGATGAAGAGTGGACATGAGATGGTCAGCATGACCACACCCACCAACATGCCATGCTGCACAACTCACAAGCTATGATTGCCAAAGCAGGATGGAGAGTGGACGTGAGATGGTCAGCATGACCACACCCACCAGCATTCCAGAATGCACAACTCACTTGCTATGATTGTCAAAGCAGGATGAAGAATGGACATGAGATGGTCAACATGACCCACATCCATCAACATGCCAGGAGAAACAACTCACTTGCTATAATTCCCAGAGCAGGATGAAGAGTGGAGATGACATGCTCAGCATGACCTACCAACATGCCAGAATGCCCAACTCACTTGCTATCATTCCCAGAGCAGGATGAAGAATGGACATGACATGATCAGCATGACCCACCAACCTGCCAGAATGCCCAACTCACTTGCTATAATCACCAGAACAGGATGAAGAATGGACATGAGATCATCAGCATGACCACACCCATCAACATTCCAGAATGCACAACTCACAATCTATGATTGCCAGAGCAGAATGAAGAGTGCACATTACATGGTCAGCATGAACACACCCATCAACATGCCAGAATGCACAACTCACTACCTATTATGATTGCCAGAGCAGGATGGAGATTGGACATGAGATGGTCAGCATGCCCACCAACATGCCAGAATACACAACTCACTTCCTATGATTGCCAAAGCAGGGATGAAGAGTATGCATGACATCATTTCCATCATTTTATATAAAGATCAACCCACCCTAAGATGGGGAAACCATCTTGCAAGCCTATAGAATTGCTGTCTTCCACTTGGGGCAACCCTTCCATCCTTTATCCAATTTGTACCATATGTTAACCTTCATAATGGCAATGTGACAGTATCCCCCTCTTAGGGCTGAGCCCTCAAGGCCTGAAATGGAAATAACTCCTGATTATGGTCAACCAAAAAAACTCTATAGGTTGAGATCATGTGATCTTGTTGATCAACAGATCATTTGAACTCCAAAGATCCCTGGTATAAAGGTATGTGTGCCATTGACCATCTACTATAGCTTATCCACCAACCACTACCATGTCCAACTCCATTGACAATATCTGCAACTGGTCAGATGTGAGGCTTGCCAAGTGTGAAGACAATGATGATGCACTCCAGAATGCCAAGGCCTTGGAGTGCCAGAGGTGTATCAAGGTGCACAAGGAGGAGAAAGAGAAAAAGATGCATGAGGTAGAAGATGCAAAGTACAAAGCAAAGGAGGAGGCACATCAAAAGGCCAAAGAGGATTGTTAGTGTCAGGCAATGGAGGTGGAGACTTACTAGAGAGTAAGTCTAAAAATCATGTCTGAGGGGTTAACTCATTACTCTGTAGGTGGCAGTGGTACAGATGCAACAAGACACTGACAAGGGCAAAGGGAAGATGCCTCCAAAGTGTCATGGACTTTGTAGCATTCTATTTTGCCATTTTGGTCCTATTTGATTCAAAAGACTGGTGAGGACATCAGCATAGAATTTATATGTCATGCCCCTGCTAGTAATTGATCCTTTTGTATTTCAAAGATTAGAAGAGAGGAAGGGTGTTTGAGGGGACTTCAAGTCAAAGGAGGGAAGCAGGAACATACAAGATATATACAATTGAGTATCTCATAATGCATACTGTTAGAAAAAGAAAAAAACATATGCATTATGATGGATATACAGTAGCAGAATGTGTCACATTTTGTAATACTGTGATAGAAACAATTTGTACAGTAGGGGAATGATTCTCTGATATCCCACCAGTTCAAAAGGTTGTTTAGACACAGCATATTGAAGTGGAAATAGGCTACTTTGATCCTATGGATAATGACTTGGAGAATGGATACAGTTCTTGCTATGTTGTCAGTGATTGTAAGTCAGATAATGCCTCTAAAGATGAGTGGATGGTGGATTCTGGGTGTTCTCACCACCTGACTCCTTTTCTCTCTGAGTTCTCCTTATGACATAATATACAGTAGCAAAGTATGAAATACAAATGGATTATGGCTTCTTTCCTTTGACTTGAAGTTTCCTTGAACCCTTCTCTCTCCTCACTCTCCTTCTTTTCTCCAATCTTTGAAATATGAGGATTGAAAGCTGTCCCTCCACTACACTCTGACTCTTCTGGTTTGATCTTCCCAGGCTCTATGTATAACTTCCAGCTTCACCAATTCCAGACTTCATTTGCAAGCCCCAGAAATAGCCCCTAATCTCTGGACCTCCATTGGACTTAAGTCTAGGAAAAGAGATATCATTTTGGCACAACACCAGCTTATCTGGATTGAATTATCCAAGAATTGTATAGAGGCTATGGGCATACCTGGACAAAGTGCAAGTTCATATTCACTTTGCCTCATGTACATATATTCCTACTTAACCAACTTTGTTATAGAATCTGTTATATGGTGGTGTGGCAATGAAGCCAATATCAACTGTACCAGTACTGTAGCCATTAAATAATATTTTAGCCAGACTTGGACCTGAACAAAATGTCATAGACAAGAACATTCATAATACAGTATTATACAGTAATGGAACAGGTGTGCCAATGTTCCAATGGCATCTTGCTTTCAAGCCGACTTTCCTCTTGTTTCATGCAATTTCTCCATTGCTGTTGGAAAGATGGATAAAGTAAACTGATGCTAGGCCAATGCCTCTATTTAGCCATTGGCTCTGCTGAAGAAAATGTTCAAAGTTAATCAATAGAACATTGGATTGAATGTAGAACCTACTCATGCAATTCTGCTTTAAAACATTGCATAGCATATCCACTCTTTCTATCTGGGTTGCTTTGCCATACTCTAGAAAAACATCCTTCATGGCTGTTTCCATTCTGGAAGGTATGTCTGATGTCCTGTATTGCTTAGCAGCAGAAGAAACTGCATGCTCATCACCTTGTTGAGAAAGATGAAAGGAATGCTCCAATATAAGGAGTTTCTCTAAGTAGTAAAAGAAAAATAGGTTGTATTATATACAATGAAAGTTGAAAAAACATACCAACACCAGCCTGGAGGAACTGCTGCCATGTGATGGGAGTGGCCTTGGATCTATTGTGAAATAGAGTTATACAAGAAATATGGATAAACTTACACTATTGTCTGATTGAAGATGATTGCTATCAGTTGTAATAAATGTAGCCTATTGGTTGAATGATAAGTGGAAAATATTATAAAAGATAATATTATATACTTGGTGCACATTCAGCAACTGCATAATTGGTCAATCATATAACAGCTAAGAAATAATATAATGTGATAAAAGACAGACCTCCTAAAAGACTGTAAGTATATAAACCATAAATAAATAAAAATCTTGCCATCTAAAGATGGATATTAGTTGATAGGAAAGATAATTAGGGTAGATCCTACATTCTATTGAAATAATATGGTTAACATAGAATATATGTATAGAAAATTGACATACCAGCTACAAAATAGTTGTAAGTATTAGTACAGATGGGATTAAAAATAGATATATAAGGGTTGATAAAGAAATACAAGATTGTCAGTTAGGATGACCACACACACCAAGATGCAAGAATGAACAACTCACTCCCTATGGTTGCCAGAGCAGGATGGAGAGTGGGCATGAGGGTCAGCATGAGCCACACCCACCCACATGCTAGAATGCACAACTTACTTCCTATCATTGCCAGAGCAGGATGGAAAGTAGACATGGGATGGTCAGCATGACCCACACCCACTGACATGCCAGAATACACAACTCACTTCCTATGATTGCCAAAGCAGAATGGAGAGTGGACATGAGATGGTCAGCATGACCACATCTACCAACATGCCACAATACACAACTCACTTTCTATGATTGCCAGAGCAGGATGGAGAGTGGGCATGAAATGGTTAGCATGGCCACACCTACCAATATACAAGAATGCACAACTTACAAGCTATGATTGCCAGAGCAGGATGGAGAGTGGACATGAGATGGTCAGCATGATCCACACCCACCAACATGATAGATTGCACAACTTACTTCCTATGATTGCCAGGGCAGGATGGGGAGTGGACATGAGATGATCAGCATAACCCACATCCACCAACATACCAGAATATACAACTCACTTGCTATGATTGCCAGAGCAGGATGAAGAATGAACATGAGATGGTTAGCATGATCACATCCATCAACATGCCAGAATGCACAACTCACATCCTATAATTGCCAGAGTAGGATGGAGAGTGGACACAAGATGGTCAGCATGACCCACATCCACCAACATGCCAGAATGCACAACTCACCCACTATGATAGCCAGAGCAGGATGAAGAGTGGACATGAGATGGTCAGCAGGATCACATCCACCAACATGCCAAAACACACAACTCACTTCCTATTATTGCCAGAGCAGGATAAAGAGTGGACATGAAATGGTCAGCATAACTACACTCACCAACATGCTAGAATACACAACTCACTCGCTATGATTTCCAAAGCAGGATGGAGAGTGGACATGAGATGGTCAACATGGCCACATCCACCAACATATTAAAATACACAACATACTTGCTATGATTGCCAGAGCAAGATGAAGAGTGGACATGAGATAGTCAGCATGTCCACATTTACCAACATGCCAGAATGCACAACTCACTTCCTATGATTGCCAGAGCAGGATGGAGGATGGACATGAGATGCTCAGCATGACCACACACCTAAACATGCCAGAATGTACAACTCACAAACTATGATTACCAGAGCAGAATGGAGAGTGGACATGAGATGGTCAGCATGACCACACCCACCAACATGCCAGAATGCACAACTCACTTCCTATGATTACCAGAGCAGGATGGAGAGTGGACATGAGATGGTCAGCATGACCACATCCACCACCATGCCAGAATGCACAATTCACCCACTATGATTGCCAGAGTAGGATAGACAGTGGTCATGATATGGTCAGCTTTACCACACCTATAAGCTTGCCAGAATGCACAACTTACAAGCTATGATTGCCAAAGCAGGATGAAAAGTGGACATGAGATGGTCAGCATGACCACACCAACCAACATGCCAAAATGCACAACTCACTTCCTATGATTGCCAGAGCAGGATTGAGAGTGGACATGAGATGGTCAGCATAACCACACCCACCAACATGCCAGAATGTACAACTCACAAACTATGATCCCCAGAGCAGGATGGAGAGTGGACATGAGATGGTCAGCATGACCACACCCACCAACATACCAGAATGCAAAACTCACTCGCTATGATTGCCACAGGAAAATGGAGAGTGGACATGAGATAGTTAGTATGACCCACATCCACCAACATGCCAGAGTGCACAACTCACATGCTATGATTGCCAGAGCAGGATGGAGAGTGGACATCAGATGGTCGGCATGACCACATCCACTAACATGCCAAAATGCACAACTCACTTCCTATGATTGCCAGAGCAGGATGGAGAGTGGACATAAGATGGTTAGCATGACCACACCTACCAACATGCCAGAATGCACAACTCACTTCCTATGATACCCAGAGCAAGATGGACAGTGGACATGAGATGGTCAGCATGACCACACCCACCAACATGCCAGAATGCACAACTCACTTCCTATGATTGCCAAAACAGGATGGAGAGTGGACATGTGATGGTCAGCATGACCCACACCCACCAACATGCCAGAATGTACAACTCACTTCCTATGATTGCCAGAGCAAGATGAAGAGCAGACATGAGATAGTCAGTATAACCCACCAACATGCCAGAATACACAACTCACTTGCTATGATTGCCAGAGCAGGATGGAGAGTGGACATGAGATGGTTAGCATGACTACATGCACCAACATGCCTGAATGCACAACTCACAGACTATAATTGCCCGAGCAGGATGGAGAGTGGACATGAGATTATTAGCATGCCCACATCCACCAACACACCAGAATGCACAACTCACTTTCTATGATTGCCAAAGCAGGGATGAAGAGTATCCATGAGATCATTTGCATCATTTCATGCTAATTCCAACCCACCTTAAGATGGGGAAACCACCTTGCAAGCCTATACAGTTGCTGCCTTGCACTTGGGGCAACCCTTCCATCTTTTATCCAATTTGTATCATATGTTAACCTTCATTCAAATTGGAATGAAAGCCATGTTTTTGATATTATGACCCACCATCGAGCTGCATATCTGACACAAAGTGCAAGATTTGTTTCCTGAGCTGATGCAAATGGCTCTTGCAATGTTTCATCACTCAGGACAGCTGCAGTATTTTCAAGTAGAGTATTCCATCCTCCACCATTCTTGTGGATGTCTAAAATATGGGTTAATCATATAATACAATACATACTGAGTAACCACAACACAAACCTTCAAGTCGAACAGAGGACTTTGGCGGATATTCCATCTTAGAAAGCTGCCCCCATACATCCATCCTGTCGAAGAACTCTTCCATAAGTAGTCGCAACCTGGATTCTCCCTCTTGTAACGCCAGTCGTCGATCTTCAGGTCCCATTTTTACCATCACTTTCACCCGGAGTGCATCGAACTTAGTGAACAACACCACCACCGGAACTGACCACATCATGAGCCCAAAAACACGATGACAACGAGTGCTCACCATTGTGAGGGTCACACTCTCCGAAAAACATCTCCTCAGACTGCTGGATGGCCCGCTCAATCCTATCCATCGGGATGCAATACCTGTTCGATGCAACCAATTAGTCAATCCACCACTATTCCAATGCCTCCCTCGTTACCATATCGCATGAAGGCGCTCCGTGAGGTGCGTAGTCTTTGCACGCTCCGCAATGAACTCCTTCACCCTTAAGAAGTCGTCTTCTCTACCAGCTTCGAACCCCTGCGACTCGTGGAAAACGAACTTGTCGTTGCTCTGGAAGATCAACTCGTTCTCGATGTCATGGATCCCACGCTAGAATTAATTGGATCATACTATCCATGTCCCAATACAATGTGAAGGGTACGTACCCCTATCGATCCCTCGACCTCAGCTGGATCAATCTAATCACGCGGTCTAGCATCCGACTTGGCCCCATGAGTCGAACGAGAGACGTACCTTGTTGCCTTTCCTGTCGTATATCTCTGGGTTTTCTGTAGTGTTACAGATCTTCTGAAGAATGCTCGTCTTGCCCGCATTTGCTCGCCCGATGATGAGGATCCTAAATCGGCCGAATTTCTCGCGAATGTTCTTATAACGGGGAGTTGTGCCTTCTGTGGACATTCTGAGGACGTTCGCCAGAGGTAAAGGAGACGACGAGCTGGCGACTGAGGGGTGGTGGAAGTGAGGAGAGAAGACTCGTAGGGCGGCCGATTCCATCGATCCGATCTATCACCCACGCCTCAGACAGGAAAACACGAAAGTTCTAGAAGCAGGTCACGCGGCAGATAACAGATACGCTTGCCGCTTGCCGAAGAACCAGCGAAGCAGATAAGGAGCTCGGTCTGTTCCGACGATCGCTTTTAGTAAGGCACAGGTACAATTTACGGCCACAGATAGTAGCAAAGTGGACACCAATTCCTCCATGCATCACATAGTAATCAGGTATCTCTGAAAAATATGAATAAATCGAGCTCGTTTGACATGCCATACACACACCTTGCCTGACGCTCCAGAAGGACCTATATCCCGACACCGCAAAAACTTCACCAGAGCCCGTTCAGTGCATCGTCATCGGGCCACATTGGTAGACTGCCCTCGTTGCAAAGCGATATGCTCTTTCTGTAATACCAGAAAGCGTGTTGAACCAGAATGTATGTACTTGGCAGAGCGGTAAAGTCCCAACAATTTGACTCTCCGTCCTTCGAGCTCATAGTACGTGCCTGTATGAGCTCAGCATAATTCATGCACCCTCGGGTGGGTCGTGTAGCCACGTTGTGTTGAGACGAACCAAGAGGGGAAGGGACTAAAAGACATGACTCGACCATCGATCGCTGGATCGTGTGGCACCAAGATGAATTGCGACGATGTAAAACTCTTTCGAGGCGTAGGGGAGAAACGAAGAAACCTAAGTCGACCAGTGTTGGCTCCAGTACAGTGAACGCGTATGTGATTAGAGCTAGAAGGGGTCATACATGCATCTGGGGTACGAAAAAAAATGGGACCACACCACTTGCATGAAAGATGGCAATTGATGAAAATGAGATGGACCCCCACAAGATCGAACTGCACGGAAAATGAATGACACTATTGCTGTGGGATAGGAACAAATGTACTGAGGAGCGGAGCTGAGTCGATCATACCCAGTTACTGCGTGGCTACAAGTACGGCATCAATTGCATCGGGTTTGTGTTGTACTTGGTACATGAAGCTCCAGCGGTCATACTCGACCAAGCGCTTATCGTGGCTTCTATGTTTCATTCTCAGTACTCAAAGTATGGGATGAATGAGGACGTACTTACACGGACATTTGACATGGAGCCCGCGCAGTTCGAGTGAGAGCACATAGTCTCATTTCAAGGTATGACACTATGGGACCTGGCTTCCACAGTCGCACATTCCAGGTATCGGGGTAAATTTGGTGCTTCGTACTCGGTGACATTATTCGTGATAGAGTCATGAACAAGAGAGAAAACCCCTCAAGATGCGACTGGCCATTTGGCTGGAGTCCATGAACCTGAAAGGAGATAACTAGTATAGCTTGCCTTGATGATCATAACAAGGTACGATTACATTGCTCTGTCATGTCGCGACACGACAAGTTAACATAGCTACTCAAAGCATGGATAAAACAACTCACCCACGCGGCCCAAAACTCGACTGTTCAGCGTTGGAAACCGGTACCTCTCGGCCCCCTTATCATGTATATCCATCGCCGATCAGGGCAAGGGCCATGGAGCAATGAGACGTACCCTCAATGCACATCTTTGTCTCCATCCGCGGAAGACCCTCCGATGGGAGAGGAGTAGGGTAGTGAGGGGTAGCTGAAGCCCGAGGTAGAGTACGGAACTGGACGACACATCCAAAGGGGGACAGAGGAGTGTTGAACCGCTCGAGGTCAAGTTGGCGAAATTCGACGGTTTTGGTCTTTGGCTTGTGCTGGGGAATGAGGCTCAGGGGGGTGCATGGCCGTTGCATTTGGTAGTGGTACGGTAGTACAATACAAATGTCAACAGTGAAGGTGGATGCGGTAGCAAAGGATGATGGAAGTGTGACTAAGAGAGGTGCGGGTGGTAGCGCCTGGCGCTGTCCGGCTCCAGGACCTGGGGGGGTGGTCGAGCTGCGAGGGCGGGTGGGCCCTATCATCGAGTGGACCTGTAACCCAGGGAAAGGAAGGCGGCGGTGGCGTGACGTGGGGGCGTCGCGGTGGGTGAAAAACGATGGGGTGTGCGGTTCAAGAGAGACGGGAGGCCACGCATGGGGACTCAGGGTGCGAGAGAGATGCCGCCACTCCCCACGCCTGGCCAAAGACTAAGCTCCGTGAGACTCCGCTCGTGCCTCACTCCACGACAGAGCAGCACTCATCGCAAATTGAAGCGCGAGTCGCAGTTTCCCACATCTGCTTTGCCACTCCCACTCTTCTGCATGCCATCACCCCGTGGTCATCATGCCGGGACTTGCTATATAGCTAAGTACCAATTTAAGCTGTCTCTATTTTTCCAGGCTGATGTTGCCATGACGTGGGTGACATTGCGCTTCTACATGGGAGAGAGAGCCCTCTTCCCTCATGGCCACCAAGGTGTTCCATACACCCAACCCGAGACCAACGTTCACTATGGCGGAATACCACAGCACGCTCCACGACGGTATAAGACACTCAAAAAAGTCGAATTATTTTACGGCAATCTTGTCCTAGATGCCGCTGTGCCACTTGACATGTGTGTGATCCGCAACGAGCGCGAGTTCACGCACATAAGACACTCGGCGGCGACGTGCAACCCCGATGACTTTGAGATGACTGGGTTCACGCTGAGACAGCTTCATTACGACCCTCCACGACGCACGGAGTTGTTCATCGTCATGACGATGTATAACGAGGACGAAGCGTTGTTTTGTAGATCGATGCACGGTGTCATTCAGGAGCATCACTCATTTGTGTCGACGAGACCGGAGCAAGACGCGGGGAAAGAACGGGTGGAAGGCCGTGGTTTGCATAGCTGGTGACAGGCGTCAAAAGATCAGCTCACGGACGCTAAGTGTCATTGCTACGATGGATGCATATCAAGAGGGTATTGCCAAGGTATGTGCGTCCAGTATTTGGACGGACCATGCTTACAATGTTCAAGAACGTTGTAAACGGGAAACCTGTGACGGCTAGTATACCACCCAGAGTAGGCATGTTTGTGTACCGCGTGTTATATTTCCTGATATGCTATAGTCTCTGTATCACCTTCTATGAAGATCGAGGGTGCAAAAAAGAGTATAGTTCCTGTTCAGCTCATCTTCTGCCTCAAAGAAAAGAGTCAGAAGAATTCCCATCGCTGATTCTTCAATGCATTTGGCCCGATCCTGCAACCCAATATTTGTGTGCTCCTCGATGTCGGTACCATACCTGGTCCTACTTCAATATAACATCTCTGCAAAGCCTTCGATATCTTTTCCAACGTAGGCAGGGTCTGCGGAAAGATCATAGCACTCAAGGGCACGTTCGGACAATATCTACTTAACCCACTCGTCGCTGCGCAGAACTTCAATTACAAGATGTCCAACATCCTAGACAAGCCTCTGGAGAGCGTGTTTGGGTACATCATGGTGCTACCTGGTGCATTCAGTGCATATCGTTATATTGCCCTGCAAAACAACGCAAACGGGGAAGGTCTATTGCAAAAATACTTTTTAGGAGAGAAGCCGCATGGCGCAAGTACAGACATTTTTGCTGCCTACATGTACCTCGCCGAGGATCGGGTAGGTGGTTAATTGCTACCATGACATAGCTATTCACGGATACGTCAGATATTGTGTTGGGAGTTGGTCTCAAAGCGCAGGGGGTCATGGATCTTCCATTATGTCAAATCCGCCTATGCTGTTACCGATGTTCCCGATCAAGTTCCAGAACTAATATCGCAGCGTCTGTGTTGGCTCAATGGGTCATTCTTTGTCACAGTGCACAATATATTACACCTCTACTACACTTACCGCTTGTCCCACACATTGCTTCGCAAGCTTTGGATCCACATTGAAATGTTCTCCTGGTTCGCTCTCGTATGTGTTACCCACCTGGATGCTGCCTCGCCTCGTCTCACAGAATTTTTTAATGTCAGGGTAATTGCTACATTACCTTTGTCATTCTCATGAGCGCGCTGGAGGACTGTATCTCGGGTTTACATTATCCGAACCTTGTCCTCAATTACGTCTATCTTGAACTTCTCACCACCTGTTTCATACTTGCACTAGGTACTCAGCCACAAGGTGCCATGTGGGTATACCCTCGCCTTCATCGGGTTTGCTCTAATCACGATATATATGATGGTACGTTTCGTGAGCGTTTCCCTTGTTGACATCATGACCATGTGGTCATAAGCATCGGCATTCCTTCTTGCTTACAAAGGAGTCGAAAGCCTTGTCAGGACGGAGGGTCGCACCATCCAAGCTGCGGATTTTTTTGGGAATGCCATCTCTCGAGACATCGTCTTTTCGCTCGCGGCGACGCTCAGATCTTACATAGCTGCATCCCTCTTATTCGTTGGTTCATTATCGGTGTTTCGCTCGTCGAATGGACTGACCACGATCTAGTTTGAACCATGGCGCATGACCACGCCTTTCCTACAATACCTTTTGATGGCACCTTCATACATCGCAGTTTTGAACGGATACTATGCAGTTCGTCCACTTCACTCGCCTTGTTCTGGGAGCTACTTATCTCCACCCTCAGTTTGCTAACGTTCATGACGTATTCTGGCACACAAAGGGCGAGCGGAGGGTTTCCACCGACCTCGGAGTCGTTATTACCGGTCCAAACAAGAATGAAGTTGAGGTTGCTGTACCGACTACAGAGATGGATGTCAATGCTGCCTACGAAGACGCAATTCATCTTTTGTCTACAAAGCCACTGAAAGCCGAACGACGGGTAGACGCGGCGACACAGCAAGGAGATTACTACAAAACGTTCTGAACCAACGTGAGTCTTGGTGGCTATCATGATCCGCAATTGTGAGATTGTTGATGTCTTGGCCTCGTTGCAGATGTTGCTGCTCTGGACATTGAGCAACGTTTGTTTTTGTCTACTACATGTCGATGTGTTCACTGACAAGCTTATACAGGCCACGCTCGCAGCCATTGTTATGTACGTCTTGTCTCTTTACCTGCTTCACACAAGCCCGATACCAAGTCTGATACAGATCTGCCACGCCGAGCCTGGGAAGCGGCAAGTCCTCGCAAGCTGTGAACGGATATCTGTTCTTCTTGTTTTCCGTCACAGGGCTGGCATGTAAGAGGTTTACTTGTTCAACCTCGAAGGGCGCGCTCAAAGCTCCACCAGTCGTTCGTTTCATAGGTTCGACTATTTACCAAGTCGTGCGGCTGTTCGCCAGAAAGTAGTCACCCAGGGATGGTATCCCGCATGTCTGCCGTGATCATGATATCAGAGTTAACAAGGAGACCAAGTGTTACCCTACCTAGTGCTAGGTATGTTTTCCCATTTCGTTGCTGATGCCTTCCATGCCCTCGACTCGGAGTCTGTCATGAGTAGTGTCGAATGCCAAATTATATGCGCCCTCCATCGCTATCTAAGTTTTGGATCGCCAGGCTGTTACGCAGTTGGGATGATGTAGACAACTCTTATTCTTTTGTATCTGGGTCCCACTGCCCTACGGATGTATCCTTCAACTCAACAACTGGCGGCCGGACAAGACTAATCCAAATGACAATGGGGAGTCAGTCACCACGTCAATCAACACCTCCCAGCAATGGGAACCAAGTCGGTCACCGCGCTCACGTCTGGTAGTTTTTCGGGATGTCCATCGAGTCCCCCATTTGAAAGTGGCCAACGACACGAATGCCCATCTCCGTGTCAACCTCGTCATAATCGGTCGAAAATTGTGAGAGTCATTATTCGCGCCAACTCAAAGCTTGAATCACTTGAATCTACTTAGATGTCCTTCGTAGTCTGGTCTTCTAAACCTTTCATCCTCCAATAGCCATTTGGCCCACCGCATTTCGGACGCACCAAAATTCGTCCAACCCTCGTCGTCGTCCTCCTCGCCGCGGATGAGAGCTAACCCAAAGTCAATCACAAGACTCTTTGCAGGCTTTTCTGGCGGAGTAAACCATATATCGATTGCCGAGAGGTAATTGTGGATGACACCATGCAAAGTAAAGCTCTTGGCAGCTGACGCGACCTGGGCACGCATAGCAAGAGTAACCGTGTCGAAGGAAGTGTTATTGAGGCAGGCGGAGGGTACATATTCGTCGAATGGCGTGTTCATCTGATGGAGGAACCAACCAGCCATGATGAGACGTGGGATGGCAGGTCCCTGGAGGTCCTTCAGGCGTTCGTACGTGCCGAGTTCCGATTCATAAGCTTCCATCATAGTGTGGTAGAAACACTCCTCCCAAAAAAGACCGTGGGGGGCCAAGTCGTCCCCACTCGGGTCTTCGGGACGATTACAGTCCATGATGGTGCTCAGCTCTTCATAGGTCAGAGCAGAGGTTCTTGATGCGCTCCGTTGCGGCTAGGTAGCGAGGGTCAAACAACTTGCTCTGGGTCTCCGACGTCAGGTTTAGCAAGGACGACGATGCTTTTCGTAACTGGAGTGGATAGTTTACAGATGGTGAAATTGACTTGAGGGCGATCATCGAAGGGTTTCAAGCATGTGACCTGGAATTCGAAACTCCGAATCACAACATCGTCAAATTGTGGCGCGCGAGAATAGTCATTATGTAATGTGCACAGAGGTTTGATTTGTGTGCGACTGATAGTGTTGTGGTCTCCTTCCAAATCCCTCGGTGTTTTATATACCATCTGCGTCTCAGCGTTTCATCCCCAGTTTACTGAAGGCACGCCTGACGAGTATCTTCGTTGTCCATGTACGGTCATTTTACCAACCCATTTCTAGTGATTCCGGACCCATCTTTTACTTTGACGAATTGTGCCCACTGCCAATGAATCGCCTCAATGTAATTCTGGGGGTATGTGTTTGCGTATCTCCTTCCACAGACGCTGGGCCGGATATGTTTGTGAGGCTTGCCAAGGGCTATATTGTGCCCGACGAGTCAGGGAAGAAGCAGGAAGGTCTGTGCTTTGAACGCATAGGTGCGTTCATGTCATGGAATTTATTAGTAGATTTGAACACGCGTGCTACTCCTAGGTTGCGATACAAGCTGGGAACGTTCACGCTGCTCAAGCATGGATGTTATTGGGCTTGCTCTTGACAGACACTGTTCCCGAGCCGGTGGTTGCTTCGTTGGACTCACCACATCTCGTTCACGCTGTTTCGGCGCTGAATACTCTCCATTCGACGGAAGGCATCAGGTCCAAACCGGCTTCGTACCGCGCCCTCTCTGCCGACTCCACCGCTCAGTCCACCTCACCCCACTCCCCATCCCACTCCCGCATCGGTCACCATCATACACAGACTGCCCACTCTGTATCCGTCAATGGTGCTAACCCGACCTTGACCTCGAACCGCAAACACGTCCGCCATCATCCCGACCAGCATCAGCCTCCACCACCCACCAAACCGCTGCCCAACTCGCGCAATCTGGTACCAGTGTCTTCGGCGTCGTCTTCAACCCGGCATGTCCCCATCTCCCTACCTCAGATGCCAGTGCTCCTGCCCACGACAACCATGACGCACACCACCATCTCACAAAGACGACTCTCAGTGCTCATCTCGACCGTGTCCCCGTTGATGATATGTGCCCAAACCCACGCACGGCGGCCGTTGATGTACAACCGTAGCATGGGAAGCGCGCCGAGCCTCAGCCCGACCGCTGCGAGCACAAGCGACCGGAGTCTGCGCTACGTCGGGGAGGGTGCACTCGACGATTCAGATTCATCGGACGGTGACGCGAGCGAGAGCGTGGCAGAGAGTCATGCGGGTGAAGTGGACCACGGCCTTGGTCATAGCCGTGGGAATGTAGACGTGGGACCTGCGCCGCTGACGTTGCCGCCGCCATCCAAGTCGGGGGTGAGTCGGGCCAAGGCGCGGAGTATAAGTGCGGGGCGGACGGGGGCTGGGCCTACGCATCCGAGTCCCTTGTCACAACTCGCTGGTCAGCGGCAATGGGTAGAAGACGACGATGTGCTAGCCCAGGAACGGCGTTTGGGCTGAGCCTCGCCAAACCCCGCATCGACGAGGACGATGCCAGTCCGTCCCCAGTCTCGTCTGACACGGACGACGAACGGGGCGATTCGGACGCGGAGGTGCGGCAGCGTCCGGTGATGATGAAATCGCGTTCTCGGTCGCGCAAGAGCTCGATGGGGAACGCGAGGCGAGTCAAAAGCCGGAGCCGGAGTTCGACAGTGGTGTCGCTGGCTGCACCCTCGCATGCGCGGTCGTTGCCGGGTCGGTTGCTAGTGGATTCTCCAAGAGTGATGGAGAGTGTGATGGAGAGGACGAGGAGTCAGAGCAGTGTTCAGACG
>JBBPKX010000234.1:0-10097 GCA_038089435.1 Boletus austroedulis | reverse complement strand
CCGATTTCGGACCCAAACGGTTGGGTATGTCATCACTGGACCTAAGGATTCGCCTTCAGGGATTGACAGCGGTCTATATCAGTGTTGAAGCCGCGAGGTAAGGGTTGATCCAACAAACTGAGGCAATACGCTGACTCGCGATTGTTCCCGAGTTGAAGCCCAGATTGTTGAGCAAGAGTCATCGCAGAAAGTGACGTAGAAGGCTCGAGGGACACTCCCAATACGAACGTCTATATTTCTGAAACCCGCATGATGATCGTCTGTCTGGTTGTCCTGCAAAGACTGGCGGAATAGTACTCAGCTTTCCGTAGATGTGATTCTGCTCCGCTGAGTCCTTCCCGGGTGGGTACGCGACTGTAGCGAGATTTTGAAAAAGGATGTTGGGTCCCTTGAGGGCCAATGCCTCGACCTCGACAAGTGCGGATGGCAATGCGGAAGTGACTACATCTGTTCCAGCAAGTACTAGATAAGCACACGCACCTCCGCAGGTTCTCACTCTTTTCACTACTTGGATGATGGCCCAGTTTATTTCCCACCGACAAATTCCTCCTAGTTCAAACTTCATCAGCATCCCTCGGACTGCCGAACTCCTGGCTCTAAAACTCAGAGTCGAACTTGCGTACATCCCGAGGGATTGGACCATACAAGATCGAGGCATCCTCCGAGGAAAGCGTAACACCGAGAAAAAGAATCCCGGGAGATTGTACGGGGCTTGCTACTGGCGAGATCTAGTACCGAGCGGCAAGCGTAGAGGTAGGGAGAGGGATCAGCCCAAATGATTTGGGTTCTCGGACAGCAAATGAGTCAGTCTAGTGGATGAACCGACCACGCTCGAAGATCAACATGAAGCCGAATGAACCTGGCATGCTGGGATGCGGAGGGAACATGGCAACAATCTAACATGATGTCGGCAAGTTGCTAAAGGCTTGAAAGCTTGGTCCACCAATTGAATGAATCTACAGAGTACACATAAAGCGGATAATTTTACATCGCTGGAAACGATCGTTCTATCCTACGAACTCAGTTCGCACCTAGAGGTTGCAGTTCGAGATCGGCAGCGTCAGTCGGAACGGACAGGATCCGGAGGGTGTTGGTGTGTCCGAGACCTCCCTTCCATCCCTGAACTGCGATGATGGTCGTGCCGGTCTTGATAATATTCAATTCGAGGGCATTCTTCAATCCGAAACGAATGCGGTTGTCAACCTGGGGGAAAACACGCTCAAGAAATGCGCTCAAGAGATCCTTTGAACCACAACTCACGTCCTTCTGCCATTGACTTTCGGGAATACCGCGTGGCTCAGGGTACCAGAACGGGTAACATCCACGGTGCAAGTGGATCTGACGGGCGGTCTGCTCATTGCGGGTCACTTGAATGGTGACAAAATACGTTAATGCGACGTCATGTTATTTCCAACCAACATACCGGTGATGATTGGAACCAGGGGCCGGTACTTGGACACTAAGCGGGCGGTGTTGCCACTGGTGGACAGCACAAGAATAGCGCTAGCATTCTGCTCAGACGCTGCAGCAACAGCAGCAATCGCTACCGTTTCCACCGTTTCCGTGGGTCGAGGTTGGACCGCCTTCAACTCATCGTATAAAGGGGGATAGCAAGTAGCCGCCTCAGCAAGGAGGCACGTCTCTGCCATCATGAGAACTTTGAACTATTTTCAGACCATCGCTCTGAATTAAGACACGCGGAAAACCTACCAGACTCCACGGGATAGCTTCCTTTCGCCGTCTCTCCTGACAACATGACACAATCGGCACCATCAAGCACAGCGTTGGCAACATCGCTGACTTCTGCACGTGTGGGCCTCGGGTTGTACTTGTTTATTTTTAGTGAACCATACCAAAGGAAAGACATCCCTGCTCACTGTCATGGACTGCAGGAGATTTAATTAGTTCTTGAGCAAGGCCAAAAAAAGGTCAGGCTTCACCTCAAGCATCTGCGTAGCAACGATCACAGGCTTTCCGGCAATGTTACACTTCGCGATCATCATCTTTTGAGCCAGGAAGACCTGACTGGCGGGAATCTCGATACCGAGGTCCCCACGAGCAACCATCACTCCATCACATTCCCGTAAAATCTCGTCAAAGTTTTCTACGCCTTGTTCGTTTTCGATCTTGACAATGATCTTGATGTTAGCACCATCGGGGCCCAGGACTTGACGGATGTCCTGGACATCCTGAGCACGGCGAATAAAGGACGCGAAGATCATGTCGACACCGTTCTTGACACCGAATAGCAGGTCCTTTTTGTCCTTCTCAGACAGTGCTGGGAGATCTACGTCCGTCTTGGGGAGGTTGACGCCCTTGCGGGAAGAGAGGGTGCCATTGTTCAGAGTACGAACACGGACATTGCCACCGTCGATCGACAAGACGAGGAGAGACAGGATACCTGAGCGCAGGTAAGTATATACTCCAAGAGTCGAATCATCACATTTACCATCGTCGATGTAGATGAGTTTGCCTGGTGCGGTGACCTTGGGAAGGTTTTTCTGTCATAATGAGTGGTGAGAACGCCAGACATGTCGGTGAACGGGAATTCCTAACATAGTCAAGCCAAAGGTGCTCGCTGTCGCAAGATTCGCTGTATCTGTCGTCCGTGGTAATTGTGAATTCATGTCCCGCCTTGATGGGGACCTAAAGCGAGCGTGAGTGATTTGATCGACAGAAATCGGGATATATGCGTACGTCTTTCAGGTCCTTCATCAAACCGGTACGGATTTCAGGACCTTTCTAATGTACGATGAGCTCGATCCGCTAATCAAGTGCCTGGGAACATACAGTATCCAGAGCGATCGCGACAGGACGACCGGGCTCGGCTTCGATATGTCTCAACCCCCATGCGGAATTTCGAGTGGAGATAGTGTCTTACCCGCGACCATCTTTCTGGTATTGTCGATGACACTCTGGTGATAGTCGTACGAACCATGGGAAAAGTTCATGCGAACTGGGATTCGTCACGATATGACGGTGACCTGGCATCGCTGGGAAACGACTTACCGACGTTGACACCCGCACGCCTCAAGGCGGCAAGCTTGTCGACGGAGTTGGTGTTTGGACCTGCAACGATATGAGGACGTTGATTCAGCAAATCATACGTGTTTGGGCTCGCACCAATCGTCGCGATGATGGCGGTCTAAAGGATGCATGAGCGTTGAGTGCAGACCAAGGGCGGCGACATACTTTGCGAAGGTATTTGGTTTCGGCAGTCGGCTGGATAGCCTTTGCAGGGCTCAGGGTAGAGTTCCACTCGAGCTGAGAGCGGATGCCATCGTAGATGAACATGTTTCGTTTGTTAGGTAGAAGGCAAGGAGAGATTGGGAGTGGTGATCTGTGATGGGAGGGGAATAAAGGGAGACGTTCAGCGCTTCTGTGGGAGAGACGGCTAATAGCAGGGAAAAAGGAGAGGGCCAAGTCGATCATATCGATCGAATGCACCAGACTTACCCGATGTCCTCGCGCTGTACGTCAACGATGGGTGCGTGTGGCAGGAACCACCTCAGTGAGCCTCGTCGCTTTTATCCGGAGCTTGTCACAGCCTACCAATCACGTCCTCTCCACGAACGTGTCTATGAACAATTGCGATAACATTACGATGTATATCCATCTTTCTTTGGTCCCGCACATACAAGTCAGACCATCATCCCGGCATAAAAACGAGAGCTGAAGTGGGAGCGAAGCAAAACGTATATAACGGAAAGCAAGCAAAAGAACAACAACGCAAGGGATAAACGTTACAATACCCTCAGTGTCCACCCGTGCAGTCCTCCGTCCGCACTTGCCGCAGCCTGAGCAGCAGCGAGCCAACCCGGGTCTGCTGTTGGCCCTCCGGGCGGTGTAAGAACGTGGCCAGGAGCCATCCCACTGAGATCCATGGATTGGAATACATTCTCGCATGCTATGGTTCTTCCAGAATGGTAGCCAACCCCGTCAGAGGCCCTGATAAATAGAATAGGTAGACTTCTACCGGCGATCGATGGCTGTGATGAGTTGCTGGTCGCTTGAGGGCCACCGCTAGTTGATCCGTCAACCTGGGTCATAGCTGCGGTGCCCTCACCACCAGGCGCTGAATGAGGTCCATTCGTGGTACCGTCGGTAGCCAAAGTATTAGGGGGAATGACGTCCTCTTGGAGTGCTTTGATAATTTCATTGAGAGAGGGCAGCTCCACTGTGACCAGTGTATGCAGCGGGTATCTCCCAGTAGAGACATTGGAAGAAACACCAGGTACGGTCCCGTCGTTGGTTGTCAGCTCGGATGAAGGACCTGGGATCCCACCGCCGTAAGAGATGTTTGTGAGCGGGCCTGGCGCGTGCGGCGGAAAGCAACGCGCGCGAAGCGGACCAACATTCCCAAGATAGACTGTGAGTGGCTGTTGCGTGCGCGTCTTCGGATCTTCATAGAGGAAGTTGGAGACCGTCAGTTCCAAAGTGTTATTCGCTGGACGGTAGACCGGAGGTGTAAACAGGGTTGGGAATGGCGTAATAGGAAGTTCGGGTATCGAATTGTTCTGACCAAGCGCGTCGAAAAACGTGTATTGAAACTTGGCTACAAATGGGATGATCAGCAAATCAAATCATGAACGAGATACGAGGCACATACAGATGCCGACGATCGTCCAACAGAGATAATCATCGACTTCATCAGAGAGTACTCGAACACCATCTTTCGTTTCCTCTCTGACACGTGGCGATTGGAAGATAAGAGGATGTGTTCCACTTTGTGACGACACTCCAGGTGTAGATGCGGTAACTCCTGGTGGCCCGGGGAGTGGTCCTGCAGCGGACAAGTAATGTCTCGAGCCATCGGCATTGACGCGTTGCAAAGCTATTTTTTGCATCTGACTGACGGGGCCACCATCTTCGGGAGATACCCGGCCCTTGTCTACTTTGCGGATGATGAGGGGTGATGTCGCGATATTAGAAAGTGTGTCCGATAAAACCACTTCACACCCATATGTCACGGCCTGATGGCCGCCTGAAGAATTGTGAACGTGAGTATTCCACATAATACTTTCAGGTCACGTGAAAACATACCATGGACTGGCGGAGCATCCTCTGGGCGGCGCACAACATTTACGTTGAAAGCTGACCAGCTGACGTTGCTAGCACACAATTGGGCAGAGTCGATGGTCATGTATTTGGTGCGAACCGTTTGTGAGTTGATACGGTTGAAAAGAGAAACTGGACCACCAGCCAGAATGCACGATGAGATGTTACGTGTCTTGGCTGTCTTCTTTGAGGGTTTAGATATAATTGTTACAGGAGCTGAATCAAACGACGCCCAAACACGGCCACCAGTATTATCGCTGCTCTCTCCCGTAGTCGAAGGGGGATCCATGATATCGAGAGACAGGGTAAAGCTCTTGGCCTTGGCAGTACCGGTAACGTGGAGAAACTTGAAGCTACCTGTCATGTTATTGTCCAAGGAAGTTTTCTGATCAAAGGAGCGCTCTCCTTGCTCGGAAACGACAGCCATGGAAAGCTGCTGGGAGCGCATCTGCCACACCGGGCCCTGGATATGGACGATAGGAGGGGGACAGAGGAAACGCTTTTCGCTGCCGTATGACTTTTGGGCGACGGCGGCATGCAAACACATAACAGTAGTCATCGGTATGACGCGCGCCGAGTCCTGGGAGCCATGATCGCGCGCGGTACGGCGAATTTTTGGATGAGGATCTTCTTGTTCCCCCTCGTCGAGCTTACGTTTACTGTTCTTACTACCGGAGGGCTTATCGTGGAAGGAGAGTGAATACTACATGGTTAAGCGCTCGGAGAGGGACGTACTTACCTGTGGAAGTAATGTGACGTGATGGGAGGTGGAGAGTTGAGGAGGGGGAGGAGGAATGGTCCAGTGATGAAGGGAGGGCTCTGAGGGTAACTGGTCTTTGCGGGTCGCGGCAAGGATGGACTGGAGAGACGCGCTCGAATCGGGATTAGAAAGGACGGATGGTGGAGCGGCGGTGACAGTAGGAAGAGCATGGCTTACGACGCCATTATTTGGAGAGGGGACTTGGGGTTTGACGGACGAGAGCTGTTGGGTGGGTTGGTGAGGAATATGTTCAACGGGAGGGGAGGTTGTGTCTACGAGAATGTCGAGTGATGGCTGGGACGGTGAAGGAGGGCGAGGAGACGAGCTCTTTGACGCAGCCTGGTGGAGGTGAGCGTCGGGCATTGAGACGTGTGGGGAAGAGAAGGGATGGAAGGTCCTCATAACAGTTTCCCGCCAGGGATAACGATGTTGGCTGCCAGCTGTGGGAATCGACAACAGAGGTGGGAAAAACGAGAAAAGCCTGAGAGTCGTTCAATGTCGCACTGATGACAAATACATACCAACACGTGCCCTGTCGTGGGAATTCAGCCACAACGATCCCACACTGCCACTGCCTTTCTCTCACGCTTTACTAGTTATTACTCTAGAAAAATGGTGAACATAGATGCCGAACAGCGTTGCTAAAATACGACGTAATATTCCAATGATTGCGAAAAAATTTAGTCCATCAAGCCAACAATATCCGCGTGCATCAAGAACCCTCGTAATCAGTTCCCCTCTAGCTCGGGGGTTCACGACGTAATCCAGATAGCCTTCGCCCATCACCCCCTCCATCACGCTTCTGACCAGGGGAAGGCACGGTCGCACTGGCAAGCGTCCGAGAGTCCCGTTTGGACCCCTTGGGGTCAGGACGGATGCCAAGCTCTATGTCCTGCTGGTGTCGTTGCCAGTCCTCAACCCTTAGCATCGACTGCCGCTTCGATGAAGTTGAAGCGACGTTGGCCCCACCGCCAACCGCAGCGAGTTTGCCTGCGCTCAAGGTACCCTGGCTGCGATCACCGGGTTTTCCTGCATCCATCGTCGAACCACGTTTACCCGACCCATCGTCTGGTTTACGCTTTGCTTTTTCCTCCCGCTCCCGCTCTGCCACTTTCTCCGCTTGACGTTTGCTGACCACCTCCCGCTCAATCGCCATTGACCGCTCCCAGCGACTTTTGGCCGCTGCGAGGTCCGCAGATTCCTTCTCCGCCTGTGTGATCGGGTTCTGCAACCCATGCATCTTTTGTCTATGGCGCTCTTCAAGTTCCTCGAACGTCGCAATACGTTGTGGTTCAACCCTCTGGGCAACCGGAGCGACGACGTTGCCACGCGGCAAGATGAAGGGCACGTTCGAAGAGGTGTCTTGAGTAGCCGCTCTGATAGGCCGCGCAGGGGGTAACACAATAGGGATGTTCGGGTTGGGCTCGGGGTTGGTCTTCGGAGGGCGAGGACGTGTGAGAATATGGGGGGTGGTGTTGGGCGGCGGTTGATCAAACACAGGTGCATGACCGGGTGGTTGTAACAAAACAGCGGGCATGTTGCTACTGGTATGACTCTGTGACTTCCTCATCTGCATTTTTGCTACGCTTGAGGGTGTAGCGGCAATGGGTATATCTTCTTCCGAGGTATCCTTGGGGGTGCTGTCGTTGCCACTGACCTCGAGCATGCTTTCTCGGTGCTTGCGCTGCACGAGAGCGTCAGTCACTGCCTGAGGAATGGGAAGGCGTTGGGGGTTAGGCATGGTGGCAGAAACAGGCGTGGTTGGGATCGGCGCAGTCACGCCGGATGGTGGCTGAAGTAGTTTGCGGTCACGTACGTAAGCGTCCCAATCCTCATCTTTTGGCAAGGGAACACTCGTAGGACGACTTATGGAAGCACCGAGGGGTGGCGCGTCAACGAGCTTGGACAATTCCATAGACGTTGGGCGGCCGCGCGGATCAGGTTGCCTCGGAGGACGTGTGTGTGGCCGAGAGGTAGTAGCATTGTCCAGGTCGTAGCTGAGAGTACGCCGTGAGGTGAGCGAGACCTTGCGCGAGCGCGAATCATCAGAATCAGGGCCGGGTGTTTCTGACCGCAGTGCGTCTATAGAACGCCGGATAGTCTGGATTTCAGCAAGGAGCTCCTCCTTGCGGGCAAGGTCGCTGAGCTCAGCTGAAATCTGGGCTCTCTGAGCCTCTCGGGTTTCTTTGCCGATCTCGGGTTGTCTATCGGCAATGAAGCCTGCTGGGACGTCGTCTTGGATCCCGATCCCAAGGTCTAGATGAGGGAGTAAAGTCCCCGCACCCTGAGAACCTCTCGTAGTACGCTTGAGCTCGTCCTCGGGCATTGGAGCTGCCATGAAGTCGGACACGCCGGAAGCATGCCTGGCACGACCACCAACCAGAGTAAAAGTGGATGAGCGTGCTTCGTTGGGGCCAGATGTAGGAAACTCCTTCATGAGAGGTGTGGCCGAGTATCCGCTGGTAGACCGAGCATGCGTCCCAAGGGATGGATGGTCATTTTCCCACTCTTCCTTCTCTTTGGCGAGCTCCGCGAATCGATCGGACATGTTCAATTCGGCTTCTTCGTCTCTGCGCCTTTGTTCTTCGGCGATCTCTTTGAGTTTGCGCTGGAGAACGCGAAGGATACGCAGTTGGACGGCACCTCCCATAAGAGCGACGGCACCAATCAAGCCAAGCTCAATCTCCATGGTTTGTGAGACAGGGAACGCAATGTGGTTGCCGGTATATTTGGGAAACAAACTACTAAAACCGAGATTCCAGACATAAAACTGGTTTAGCGTGTGAGCAAGGAAGCGAAAACGCTCGAAGCACGAAGCATTACGTACCTCCTTGAGTCCGGCAGTGGTATAACAATCAACGCCAAGCATGAAGGCGGATGAGCCGACAAAGGCAGTTGCTAGGAGTAACATGTGCCAGTGAAGTTTCGGTATGGTGCAAAGCACAAAGGCGACGACTCCGCAGGCTGGGGGACGGTTAGGAGCGAAATAGACACGAGACAGGGTCATACCGATGTACAATATCCAGCGTAGTCCAACGGATGGAATGAGGCCACCGTTTCTGAAGCACTGGATCCACAGACCAAAGGCAAAGCCTCCCCAAGCGCCAATGAAGTATTTAGTGGCCTTCCAGAAGAAGATAGTGAAAGCACCACCCATTATACCGGCGACGGAGGAGGCCAGGACGAACATGCCCTGGAGAGTCTTGCTCGGGGGATTTACCGCGGGAAGGATGCCAAATTTGACGATGAGAACGAAGCAAACGAGCGAGAGGGTATAAAATCCGATGAGGAAGAAGGACGTCCTGCGAGAGAATTGAGCGAATGGGTGTAGTGTGGGGAAACGGCGCACCATCTGTTCTTATGGCCCCAAAACGCGCTTGGTAGACCCGTCAGGATGAGGATGGCACCCAGAACGCCAAAAGCAGGGGTTATTTCTGTGGCAAGCACGATGGGGGTTGGGGATGGGGAGGCGGACGCGGATGTGGTGGGTGTTGGGAGTGTGCTGGTGACATTGTATACGGTGGGAAGGACGGTGGTGAATGCGATCGATTGGGTGCCAGAGAGAGTGAGGGACGTTGTGGTGTAAGAGCTCGTGACGAGAAAGGTGGTGAGATTCGAGGTGGGGGTCGGTGTGGCGGAAGCGGACGAGTTGGATGAGACGGACGAGTTTGACTGGGCTGCGACGTGGAGGAGGGAGGGGAGGAGGAGGAGGGGAAGGAGGGAGGGACGCATCGTTGCAGGGCAAGGAAGAGAGAGCCTGCGAAGACAGCGAGGCAACGCAGGCCGGGGTGTCGTCAGCCGCCACGGGCGAGTCGAGCGTGCGTGGGACGGGTCACGGAAGCTGCGGAAAGCCCTCTTCGCTTTCGATCAGGTCCATCGTTGGTTGCGAAGAGGGAGTTTTTATGTCTCGAGTGGACATAGAGGTGTGCTACCGTACGTATGTCATTTCATCTCGTTTCCTTGACCTCCGCAATGTTTCATCACCACCCCGCTTAACTCCAGTCGACGCGCTTGCAACCCAATCCGTGCAAGGAGGAGCCTCATCTGCCTGACCTCGTTCCCGGTCCGTCCCTCCTCCAAGACAGTCACCACCTTGCCCTGCCGCCCGAATCGCCCCACCCGCCCTGCAACATGAAGATAGGCATCGCCAGACCGTCCTTCCGGCACTCCATGCATGAACACATGCGACAGATTAGGAAGATCAATTCCTCGGACCGTAGCAAGCGTGCCCACGATCAACACCGGATTCTCGTCCGACACCTCCTCGTTTCCTCGGGAT
>JBBPKX010000233.1:0-20837 GCA_038089435.1 Boletus austroedulis | reverse complement strand
TGTACATGGCTGTGCTTGGTCCATGCTAGCGAGGCTATACTACGTTAAATATGCTATTGGTACATGAGGCGAAGCACCGGGGCTGAGACGAACAAGTTAGGACGAGGGGATGAGTCACTCAGTGCTCAACCTGAGTTGGTACGAGTCATAGGGGCTATATATGGATAGGTGTGCACTGGCAGCGTACAGCTGCGCATAGCCGCTATGAGTCGATCCGGGGCGATGATGTCAAGGGTGTCATAGCCTTGAGCCATGCGTCCTTGGTCTGGACTGGTTGAGACTCATCCTCGAGTCCATATCTGCTAACCCCTTAGCTAAGTGGCGAAACATAGAGAAAATAGAAAGGAAACTAAATAAGTGGCCATAAAATAGATCGAAAAATAGGGAAACGTTACAGTATCAGCAGAGTTATTGACAAAGGATGAAACAAGGAAAATGGAAATGGGTGGCATGGGGGTCAATGACTCAGGTGAACAAAATATTGATCCAGATAGAAGAAACCAAGCTACATCCATGACATCCTCCATGGCATAAGGATTATCTGGGTGAATCTCCAGATGGATGATGGATAAGTGATGGTAAAGGGGTCTGGATAACTGATCTGGAAATCTGCTGAGAAAGGACACATTGCATTTGATGTCAGAGAGGCAATTCTCTGCTAGCAAAGGGGTGGATACACAAATGAATGCCCTGTGGTACTCTCCCAGGTCATTGAGAGAGCACACTGTCTTTTCTTGATAGCTGCAAACTAGATGGGCAAGGTCAGCACAACAGAATTGGTTAGCCCTTTCACAACCTGGATAGAGCTCTTTTATGACAGAAATGAAGTCATTCCAATCTGGACAATTGGCATATGCCTCAGGAAGCATCTCTCAAAGTTCTGCCTTGTTTAAAATGGCATATCAGATAGCAAGCTTGATTCAGTTTCTGTTGTCATTCAAGCCTGCATGATTGCTGAGGATTTCTATATCATTGAAGTATCCAGATAGTTTGGCTGGAGTGCCATCAAATCTGGGAGCATCAGGGGCATTATGAAAAGGAAGGAAAAATAGAATGTTTGCCATTGTTGGCTAAGGGTCTGGAGTAATGACTACCAGATGGGTCTGGACATGACTGGATATACAGATACATCAAAACAAAAGATAAGGATGAGTGAGATGACAAGTGTGATGGTAAACAAGATGATAACAAAACAGAAAACAACAAAATGGATGTTAAATGTGATGGAGAGGAAAGGACTTGGGATCTAGGAGTACAAGGGGAGGATGGAGTCGACAAATGCCCCAGGGACAAAGGAAGAATCAGGTATGACAGGAGGATTGTCTACAGAAGCATTGTGTGATGTAAGATATCTGTGACATGTGTTCTCCAGTGACACCAGATGAAAGAAGTCAGAGTCTGAAAAAAAAAAATTTTAGTTGGCAAAATTGAGAGTGAGGTCCTTGAGCTCTTGATGCTGAGGAGTGGGTCTGAGCAACCTTCTCAACAACCTAGTGAAACCCCTTGCAGTGGGCTCCAGTTGAAGAAAGATAAATGGGGTTGGTACTCAACCAGGAGATCAAGTAGGAAAAAAAAGGGGTAGAAGGTGGGAGTGAGTGTGAGACTTGTCCCAAGGGGTTCATGCAGGTTGAATGAGGTGAGAAGGGGTGGCTTGACTATGCCAGGTGTATGAATTGAGAAATTTGGACTGTGTCCAGTTTGAATGCAGATTATCTGGTCAAAGATGAGGACTGGATACAATGATGACAAAGGGAAATGAAAACAATGAAGTGGCAAGAGACTTTAGATGAGAGGGATTGAGGCAGACAAGCACAAGATGAGATTCTAGATCTCTACACAAGATTTTATAGTCCAGGCATTCCCAGGACTCTACTATGTGGATCTCAATGCCACAATGTAACTAAAAAGAAATAATGCAACAACAAAACAAAATCTTTATCTGAATGTGTTTCTCTGAGATGTTCAATATGAAATCAAACTTGTAAAAGGTTGAATGAAATGAACAAACACAAACTGCAAAGTGAAAACATTGTCCAGTGAATCCAACTACAGACAGATAACACAGATAATCAGATAGGGACACAAATACATATGGATAAGAATGGACCTTGACCAGATGGACATGGGACACAATGGATGACTTGAACAATGCTTGATGATGACTATTGACAACTGGAAAGTGGCCTGGACGACTGGTTATAACCATAGGGAACTGTGGTTTCCCACATTGGTCTAGGTCCTTCCATCAGGATTCAGTTAATGATCTTTGAATCAACATTCTTTTTGATAATCAAGATAAGATGAGATGTGTCCATTCCAATCTGTGGCTCATACTCCATGAATTTAATGATCCAATCATCAATCAGCATCTTTCCTTGGCATAAGGGCTAGAGTTTTGCTCTTGTCCATTCCTGTTGATTAACAGATTAGAACAGTGCTTTGATCTTTGTTACTAGGATAGCCCATGGATAAGTGGTTCCATTAGAGATCATGTCTAGCTTTGTCTGGGCAAAGCCTTCTGCCTTCTGTCCTTCTAACCAGGATAGGACAGTGATTATGGCTTTCTGACTTCCTGCTGGAAACACTGCAGTGTTTTCATGTAACCATGCTTGTATCTTTGTCCACCATTCCTCAAATTTGGATCTAGATCTGTTATAGATTCCAGAGTCCACAAAAGCTTTACTAAGCTTCAGTGCTGTGGTGGAATTCATGGCTGATACCACCTGCAGGGCAGTGATTTGAGTGGATGCTTGATTAATCTGGTTTTCTAAAGTTGTAATTGTCACTGTTTGTCTACAAGTAGTGGAGGTTGCTTGGTTTAGTGCATGTTGTGCATCATCATGATGTTTTGTAAGGTGATTGAATAGATTCAATAAATCATTTGCTAATGTGGCATTGATTTGTATAGCAGTTGTAATGTTTCCCTATTTTTCTACAAGTTTCCTGACACTTAATGGACACTTACTTAGTTCTTTTCTCTATTTTCTTCTTGTACGGCACTTAGCTAAGGGGTTAGCAGACACGGACTCAAGGATGAGTCTTGACCTGGCCAGACCAAGGATGCATGGCTCAAGGCTATGACACTCTTGACGTCATCGCCCCGGATCAACTCATAGCGGCTATGCATGGCTGTATGCTGCCAGCGCACACCTATCCATAAATAGCCCCTATGACTCAGACTGACTCAGGTCGAGTACCAATTGACTCATCCCCTCGTCCTAACTTGTTTGTCTCTGCCCCGGTGCTTCGCCTCATGTACCAATAGCATATTTAACATAGTATAGCCTCGTTAGCATGGACCAGGCACAGCCTTGTACAGTAGAGTATAAATACCAGGCTCGAAGCGAGACAAGACCCCCAGTCTTGTTCTCCTTCAATATTTCCCTCTCTCACCTATACGCTCAAATGCCCCCTTCTCAAGCGTCCAGCTCTTAAGTGAGTTAGGTCGTTTCATTAGAACAAGACTGACCTCTACCTGCCGGATTAGCTACCCACCAGAAGATCACAAGTCGACTAAAGGAACCCAGGGTTAACCAGTAGGCACCTCCCTAACACTCGTCTGGAGTACTGAACACAGTCAAGTGTTGTACTACCGTGTTGAAGATTTATTGGAGTACTCCCTCGCCGGAACAAGAGGTTTCCCAGACCCAGTAGCAAGGGCCGGACCATTGACGGTCACTCTAGAAGACCTTGTACCGGATTGGCCAGTGGAGATAAAGGTTGAGGACGAAGAGGACCTACAGGTAAAGGAACGGCATTCTGTCTTATCCATAGAGGAATCGCGTCAGGTGCTCATGAAGCCCATTACAGCTACTCTACCCAGATTCGGAACCGGAGGAAAGAGAAGTAGCCGAAAGGAGATCGGAAGAGTCGGAAGGATTATCCGACTATTGTACTAGTTTAGACGAAGGTTTAAGGACCGCCTGGGAAAGAAGTACCCTAGGCCCAGACGACGCACCGTCCACATTAGTCGAGAACAAGGAAGACCTCTACAGGGATATCGTAATCCCATTCCAGCACAAAGAAGGCACACCGCCCTACCGCCCCTCTACCCCTGATCGCCCAGCCCCACTTCTTGCAGAACCAGTAGACTGGTCGGACATAATCAGGAACGGACGTCGTGGCTTGACAACTGAGGCAAGCGGATATAGACATGCGACTAGAGAGAGGTTACAACGGGAGATTAATGATCTTATTCAGGAGGGGATACACCTTGCTGAGGAGAGAGACCAGAACGCCGCTAGAGCAGCAGAACTCAGGGAACGAGTCCATGCAGCACGTGCAAACATTCAGGAGCGAATTCGAATTAGAGAGAGAGCTCCTACACCCCATCCTCCTCATCCTGCTCCTTACCCCTGTTGGTTTTGCCCTCACGAGCCTCTTGCTTGTGATATCATTACTCCTCTCAGACCCCACTCGACACTTAGGCAACCTCGTCGTTACTGTCCATATTAGGTTGTTATACGTGCGATACGAACCTATAGAAGAACCAATCCTGATCCCATCAAGAGAACCCCCATTAATCGAAGAAGTGCAACTGCATCTGATTGAAGAGAATCAGACCCCGCAAATCGTGGTAGAAGCGCCGGAAGAATCCGAATATTCAGAACCCGAAGACCAACCATATCAGGGGCCTATACCCAGGGACGAAGAACTTGAATCTACCCCTCAGTACACCATTGGACAAAGCCCAGCAGAAAGGAGAAGGGCTTTTCATCACAGATATATCCTCGCCAGAGAAAGAACTCTAGCCAATAGGGCAGCGAGAAGGACTCAAAACGCAGCAGATAGAGTGCTTACCCATCTAAGGGAATTGGACGATCAGATCTCGGAACAGACTCCATATATTCCAAGACCCGTCAGATGCGCCACCCCATTTCCTATAGACAGCGATGAGTCATCCCTTTGATTGCCAGGCTTTCGTAGCCAATCTCCAGAGAATACAGATCAATCCTACCTGAGCACAGGACCTCCTAAACCTATTCGACCATCTTACAGAAAGACATGATGATGCCCAGGTGGCACTCGCCCAAAGTACTACTACGACTAGGAGGCAAGCAGCGACCATCGCCGCATTAGAAAATCAGATTAACCAAGCAACCACTCAAATCACTGCCCTGCAGGCGTTATCAGCAGCAAATCCCACCACAGCGCCAAAGCTTAGTAAAGCATTTGTGGACCCCGGATCCTATAATGGATCTTGATCAAAGTTTGAGGAATGGTGGACAAAAATCCAATCATGGTTACATGAAAACGCCGCAGTGTTTCCACCAGCAAGCCAGAAGGCTGTTATCGCAGTCCTATCTCGGTTAGAAGGACAGAAAGCTGGAGGCTTTGCCCAGACAAAGTTAGATCTTATCTCACAGGGAGGAACCTATACATGGGCCACCTTAGTAACAGAGATAGAAGCCCTCTTTAGATCAGTGAATCAACAAGAATGGGCTAGAGCGAAATTGCAATCGCTAAAGCAGGGAAAGATGCCGATAGATGACTGGATCATCAAGTTTATGGAATATGAACCCCAAACTGGGATGGATACATCGCATCTTATCTCTATTATCGAAAAGAATGTCGATCAAAAGATCATTAATCGTATCCTTATGGAAGGACCCAGACCAGCAACCGTACCGGACTATCTGGAGAAATGTAGAGTCATTGGAATGAGGAGGCAACTCCTTTCTTTCATCCATAACGGGACAAACGCTAGACGAGATCCCTTTGCCATGGACATAGATTGCATGGAGATGGAAGAAGAACCAGAGCTCGAGGATGACAAACAGGAAGTCGCCATGATCCGAAAAGGGAAAGCCCACGTAGGGAAAGGATTTAAAAAGACGCGAGCATGGATCAGCACGTGTTTTAACTGCAGGAAGCCTGGACACTTTGCAAAGGAATGTCGACAATCGTCGACCAAATGCCTGGACTGTTCCTGGACACAAGGGAAACATAAACCCAACTGCATACAAGTAAAAACCAGAACGGCAAGGACGATGAATGAGCAACCCGCCACTTATTGGAGCGACGAAGAAGATATCCCACACGCATGTAAAGGCATGATGATGGAACAAGTAAAGGCGCTATTCCAATCCATGCCCTCAAGCTCGGGAAAAGCTTGAGCAGTCTGGAAGAGCTGAGCGACCACGCTGCAGAGAGAAGCTCAGACGTGCGTGCTATGTCACTGATCGCTGACGGTTACAAATCTATGCCAGCTATTATTCAGGAAAAGCCCTGTAGCCTATGGCCTACAGATATAGATATGCGCTACCTCGCCACTATTGCCGCCGAAATAAAAGAAGAACCCATAAAGAAAAGAGAGATTGAGCTACCGATCACCATCTATACAGAAAACGGAAAAGGGGCCCCAGTCAAGGCTTTACTAGACTCGGGCTCACACGTAACGTTCATAGACCAGAAATGGGCAGAAGAAAATGAAATACCACTAAAGCTGTTACCTCGCCCTATTATCCTTTATAACGCAGATGGCACTAGGAACAGCGCAGGAACGCTGAAGCATTATGCACACATTGTAATGGAGTATGATGGACATTGAGAAGAGATGAAAGCCGAAATTGCCAATCTTGGAAAAAATAAAGTAATCCTCAGCTTCACGTGGCTAAAGCACCATAACCCAGAGATAGATTGGGAACAGCAAACAGTACGGATGACGAGATGCCCAACCGAATGCCAAAGCCCATTCCTACATTGCCTAAATCAGATCAAGAGAAACGATGTGCAGATACTCATGGAGATGTGCAGAGGACAGCAAGTAGACAAGAAGCTTGCGGAGTTAATGGACAAAAACAAATCACTGGAGGAACTCATGCCAAAGGAGTACCATAAGTACCTCCATGTGTTTTCAAAGAAAGAATCGGAATGCATGCTGATCCGAAAACCATGGGATCATGTGATAGATTTAAAGCCGGACTTTGTGCCGAAGAAGGGACGATTGATACCCCTTGATCCCGTGCAGCAGAAAGAGGTCAGTGATTTCATAGACAATCAACTTTCGAAAGGGTATATCAGACCCTCCAAATCGCCACAGACCTCACCTGTATTCTTTGTACCAAAGAAAGATGGAAGAAAACAAATGGTACAGGACTACCGATATTTAAACGAATTCACCGTTAAAAACAACTATCCTTTACCCCTTATATCCCAACTCGTCGATAAATTAGCCGGAGCAAAACTCTTTATGAAGATGGATCTCCGATGGGGGTATAACAACATACGAATCAAGGAAGGAGACGAATGGAAAGCCGCCTTCGTCTGTCACAGAGGATCATTCGAACCTCTAGTAATGTATTTTGGACTATGCAACTCCCCTGCAACATTTCAAACGATGATGAACGAATTGTTCACGGATATGGAGGACGTATGTATCGTTTATATAGATGACATCATGATCTTCACAAAAACCAATAACCAAAAGGAGCACGATTGAATCGTACTCAAGATTCTTGCGTGCCTTGCCAAGAATGATCTATTCATAAAACCCAAAAAGTGCTACTTCCGAGTAAAGCAAGTAGAATTCCTTGGAATGATCGTTACCTCCGACGGAATCCAGATGGATGATGAAAAGGTTAAAGCCATAAAGGAATGGCCGATCCCTACTAAAGTAAAGAACGTCAGAAGCTTTCTCGGATTAGCCAACTTCTACTGAAGGTTCATAGAAGGATACGCACAAGTCGCACGCCCTCTCAATGACCTGATGAAGAAGGACATACCTTTTGAATGGACAGAACGCCAACAAAAGGCCTTTGACAACCTAAAAGAAAAATTCACCACCGCCCCTATCCTTGCATACCCAGACATAGATAAGCAGTTCCGCCTAGAAACGGATGCATCGGACTTCGCGACTGGAGCAGTGTTATCCATAGAGATTGAAGGAAAATGGCACCCCGTCGCCTATTCCTCGCACTCCATGACGCCCGAAGAAAGAAATTACCCTATCGCTGATAAAGAAATGCTCTCAGTCATACGAAGCCTGGAGCAGTGGCATCATTATTTAGAAGGAGTGAGGGAGGAATTTGAAATATGGAATGATCATGCAAACCTTCAATGGTTCATGAAGCAGCAGGATCTTAATCGCAGACAGGCCAGATGGGCTCAGTACCTATCTCGCTTCCACTTCAAATGGGTGCATAAATCAGGGACTCAAATGGGAAAACCCGACACCCTTTCTAGACGAGAGGACCATTCGGACGGAAAAGATGAAGATAATAAAGGAGTAACCGTAATACCCCAGGAAAACATCCAAACCGTACACCTACAAACGGATGACGAAGAAATAATACAGTGAATCAAAAACCTCATACATAGACTAAAAGAATCAGAAGTACAAGATCTAGAAAAGCGATACAAAGTCCATATGGAGCAAGAAGATTTGCTAGTAGACAAAGAAGGAAAGATCTTCATACCGAACGACAAAGAACTCCAAATGGAGATACTACGCCTACATCATGATACCCCCATAGCTGGACATCCAGGAGGAGAGAAAACGCTAGAGTTGATACACCGCAGCTATACGTGGCCAGGATTGCCGAAGAAAGTAAAAGAGTATGTCGCTCGATGCGACCTATGCGCCTGACATAAAGGAGCCAACATTCCACCCGCAGGAAAGTTGCTACCGCTCCCGATACCAGATAAACCATGGGAAGACGTCTCTGCCAACTTCATCACAGATCTACCAACGAGCCAAGGGCTAGACGCCATCTTGGTAGTCGTGGACCGATTCTCTAAAGAGGTAGAATTTATCCTGTGTAAGAAAACCACTACGGCACTACAGACCGCTCGCCTCTATCTAGACTACGTCTGGAAAGCGCACAGTCTACCCCGGACCATAACATCAGATCGAGGACCACAGTTCGCATCACAGGTGATGACAGACTTATGCTGGAGATTAGGGATAAAACCAAAATTATCCACCGCCTTCCATCCCTAGATGGACGGGCAGACGGAACGGATTAATCGGGACCTCCAGCAGTTCCTTCGACTCTTCTGTTTCTCACAACAATTGAAATGGACAGAGTGGCTAGCAATAGCCCAATTCTCTTATAATAGTAAAGCCCAAGCATCGACAGGAACGGTGCCTTTCAGCATCACGCGCACTTATCAACCCCGGATGGGTTTCGAACGGTGCCCTACCAAGGCACCTGCAGCTGAAGAACTAATGGAGCACATAAAGAAAGTATGGGAACAGACCCAGGAGAACCTAGCGAAAGCTCAGTGCCATATGAAAGAGCAAGCAGACCGCCATAGATCGGACGTGCCACCATACCAGATGGGAGATCAGGTATGGCTATCCACTGAAAACCTTAAATTGACCAGAGCATCAAAGAAGCTCACTGAACGATGGATCGGACCGTATACCATAATCTGCATAGCCAGATCTAACGCAGTTGAGCTGCGCCTTCCCCGATCAATGAGAATCCATCCAACGGTCAACATATCATGCATTAAACCCTACAAAGAACGGCTACCCAGACAGCCCGTGACAGAACCCAGACCAGTCCTAGTGACCGAAGAAAGGGAGAATGAATGGGAAGTCGAAAAGGTAGTGGATAGTAGATGGGTTAGAAACCACCTCCAGTTCCTGGTGCATTGGAAGGGATATCCAGACAAAGAACAGACTTGGGAGCCGGAATCGAATCTCGAGCATGCGAAGCAGGCTATCACCGACTTCTATAAGCGGATGCCAAGTGCCCTGCGAAAGCTACACATTGCGGTGCCAGACTTCTTTCATCTATTTAAGCATTGCGGATCGCCTATACCTGAAAAGCCTACACATCTGCTTCCATTCGATCGGCTAGACCATCCATGATTGGATAGCCCCAGGGGTGTGCCTGGGTTAACAATGCTCTTATTGATGATTGAGCCCGGCTCTCGCAATGGACCGCATCCACCTACGCATCCGCACTACATTCACCCGACTCTCCAACATCCGACTCTGCTCCCCCTTCTACATCCATACCCCCAAATCTGCCCCTATTGAAGGAAACCCTGAAGATCCCGAGGCTGTATGGGATAACGAATGGGACGCATCGCACCCCCTAGGTAATCACATGGAACATTGGGTATTTATTTGGGATAACGCATCAGATAGTCACAGCATCCCCAACATGGCATCCGTTTGGGGAGATAATGACGAATACGAGGATATGCCGGATCTTGTCTCCACACCAGATCCCACAGATCCTGCATGGACACCGGAGAACTGGCCGGGCCCGTGGGAATTGGCCAGTGAGCCATGGCACATGTGGCTCCCAGGCGCAATGCCGGTACCGGAAGTGATGGAAGCAGTGCCCATTCCGGACCCGCTTCCCCCTATCCACCCCAACTACACCCTATGGCCCACGCCTTACCACTGGCCTGATATCAGCCCCTCTGGACAGTACTGCCCTCAGGTAACCCAGTGGCCGCCCCATATGAACATGCCGCAGGAACAGCGTGGGTACTTCGCCTGGTTCCTGGTGCATCTCACTTGGCCGGAAGAACCACTGGAACATGAATAGCTGCCAGGATGTCAGCTCATAGAGAGGGGGTAGTGTAATGTTTCCCTATTTTTCTACAAGTTTTCCGACACTTAACGGACACTTACTTAGTTCTTTTCTCTATTTTCTTCTTGTATGGCACTTAGCTAAGGGGTTAGCAGACACGGACTCGAGGATGAGTCTCGACCCGGCCAGACCAAGGATGCATGGCTCAAGGCTATGACACCCTTGACGTCATTGCCCCGGATCAACTCATAGTGGCTATGCATGGCTGTACACTGCCAGTGCACACCTATCCATAAATAGCCCCTATGACTCGGACTGACTCAGGTCGAGTACCAATTGACTCATCCCCTCGTCCTAACTTGTTTGTCTCTGCCCCGGTGCTTTGCCTCATGTACCAATAGCATATTTAACGTAGTATAGCCTCGTTAGCATGGACCAGGCATAGCCTTGTACAGTAGAGTATAAATACCAGGCTCGAAGCGAGACAAGACCCCCAGTCTTGTTTTCCTTCGATATTTCCCTCTCTCACCTATATGCTCGAATGCCCCCTTCTCAAGTGTCCAGCTCTTAAGTGAGTTAGGTCGTTTCAGCAGTAAGATTGGCAATGAATGCCTGGCAATCAAAGGGATGACTCATTGCTTTCTAGATTAAAGCAGGGTTGGATAAAAAGAGATGTAGGGGTTGGTGGTCTATACAGGGTTTGATCTGAGATCTGATCATCAAGTTCCCTGAGATTAGTCAACACTCTTCTTGCTGCTTTGTTTGTTCTTTGTCTAGCTTGCCTTGCTAGTAAGGTTTGTTCTCGAGCAAGGAAATATTGGTGCCTAAATGCAGTTCTTCACTCTGCAGCACTTTGTCTGACAGTAGTGTGCTGACCTTGCCAAGCTTTTTGTAATGCTTCCACAAACACTAGAGTTTTGGAGTCTGAATTTTCTTTGTTCTCTCTCCTTAATACCTGTTTTTGGCATTCCCTTTCTGCTTCAATAATGTGAGGTCGTGCTTCTTCAATGATATAGGATTCTCTTATCTTGGTCTGGATTTCAGCTTCTTCCATTATAGGTCCAGATCTTTTAGTGTTTATTTCAGATGTATACAAGAACCTAATATGGAAGGAAATGACAAGGGTACCTAAGTGTTGAGTGGGGTCAGAGAGGAGTAAGGATGTCCACAGTAATAGATGCATGAGGATGGAACCAATAGGGGTAAGGAGGAGGATGAGGAGGAGCAGGAGTAGGATCTCTCTATCAAATACATATTCACTCCTGGATGTCTGCACAGGCAGCCAGTACTCTCTCTTTGAGTTCTGTGGCTCTTGCCTCATTCTGGTCTCTCTCCTGTGCAAGGTGTATCCCCTCTTGAATAAGACCATTAATCTCTCTCTGTAGTCTCTCTCTAGTCACACATCTAAGTCTGCTTGCCTCAGTTGTTGATCCATGATGTTGACTGTTTGTTACCCAGATCCAATCTACAGGTTCCACTAGAAGCAGGGTGGGACAGTCCAGTGTTGAGGGGTGGTACAGTGGTGTGCCAACCTCATGCTTGTAGGGGTCTACTAAGTCCCCTTGTAGACTAGCCTTGGTTTCTACTAAAGTGGATAGCAAGTCATCCAGTCCAAGTGTACTCCTTTCTTGGATAGTCCTATACCCTTTGTCTAAACTGGAACAGTAATCTGATAACTTGTCAGATCCTTCCACTACTTTCTCTGGTCATTCCAAGGGCAGGTATAGAAGCTATTAATAATGGGCTTTGTGAGCTCCAATGTGATTTCCCTATGGATAAGGCAGAATGCCATTACTATACCTGTAGGTCTTCTTCATCTTCTTCCTTTATCTCTGCTGGCCAATCTAGGACCAGATCCTCGAGGGTTACCATTGATGGACTGGCCCTTGCAACTGGGTCTAGGAATCCTCTTGTTCTAGCAAGGCTGTATTTGAGGAGATCTTCTACACAGTAGTACAACACTAGGAAAGTATTTAGCACTCTTGATGAACTATGTGGAAGTCCCTACTGGTGGACTTGAGTTCCTTTAGTTGACTTGTTATGTCTGGTGAGTAGCTAGTCCAGTGGTAAATGGCAGTCTTGTTCTAATAAAATGACCAACTCATTTAAGAGCTAGTACACTTGTTGTGGGGCATATGCAAGAGTAGAAGTGAGGAGAAAAAGATCAAAGAGAACAAGACTGGGGTGTCTTGTCACTTTGAGCCTGGTATTTATATTCTACTGTACATGGCTGTGTACTGGTCCATGCTAGCAAGGCTATGATGAGTGGGATATACTACTGGTACATGAGGCTAAGCATCAGGACTGAGGAATCCTTGGTTGGGTCATGCCAGGAGTCAGTCCAAGTTATAGGGGCTATTTCAGGGAGGACATGTGTTGGGACACATGCATTGCCTCACTATGATCTGGGACTATGACATCAAGGGTCTGCATAGCCTTGAGCCATGAGTCCTTGAGTCCAGACTGCTCTAGACCAAGCCCTTGTGTCTGTGTCTGCTAACCCTTAGCTAAGAGGCAAACAAGAAAGAAATAAGAAAGAAACTAAATAAGTAGCCATAAATTATAAGAAAAAATAGGAAACATAACACTGATAGTCTGATAGTCTGGTTTTTTGCACTCCAGACTATTGTCTGAACTATAACAACTGTCTTGGAAATATTCAGGACCACTCCCCCAGTCTTTCTCCTTCCCTCACCTGGTTATCTCACTCACAGGATCTCCTGGAATGAATGCAATCACAGTCCTTTACTATAACTACTCACCCCAAAAGTGAAGTTTTCATCTGGAGCCCACCATGAGAGGGTCCAGTAAGATAACTAGGCTTTTTTCCATTTTCAATTAACATTTACCAACTAAATTTTCTTCACCACCTCATTCTATACTTCCAATAAATCTATGTCCGCTATTTCTATATTTAGTAAGATTTGATTTCTGAGCATTCCATTATCATCAATTACTGTTTTACCTTTGACATACTGTTTTATACTATTTTCAGACATTTTTGACTACCATGATGACTAACTCCATTTTTGTTTTACCAATTCTGACATTGCCTATAGTGTCCCAATTCAATGGATCACTAGCTGACCTCCTTGTTGGAGATCAGCCCCATAGATAGTCTACTTATCTTCTTATGCTACTCTCATTAGGTTATCTTTTATGAATATTGTTTGTTTACTCACACACTATGTATGCTCCCACTTTCCTCCAATCTTGTACCCACTTGACTGGAGATAAGCTTACCAGCTACATTCCCTACATTCTATCTTACTAACACAGACTAGTATTTATCCTCTTTGTCTAGTTGCCCTAAATAATACTCCTTCCATTTTCAGACACAATAGAAACCTTATTTGACAGGTTTTAGATTCCTCCAACTGAACATATCAAAGCTACCATCTATTATGTCAACCTGAATGAGGTGGTCCTTTGGCAATCAATCACCAAAGAATCAGCACTGTCATTCAACTAGAGTGTGCTCATCTCTAGACTCACTTCAATGTATCTAGAATGTGCTGACACTCTCTAGTCCTATTCATCATTACTCCATCTGTTACCACCACCACCACCACCATCATCTCCATTTTTGTTATCTCCATCATATCCAGCACCATCTCTAGTGCACTCATTACTGCCATCACCACCATTATTGTCATTGTCATTGTCCCCAACACTGTCACCATCTTTGCTGATGCCTTTGCCACCATTACCATGTATGCAACCATCTCTGCCACTGTCATCACCATCGTCATTACCAACACCATCTTTGTTATGTCCATGTTCATGTCTGGAACCAAGTCCAGAACAGGCTACACTACTAGCAGCAAGTCTGTCACCATCACTACTGTCAATATCATCCCAATCAACATCTTCACCATCCTCTTCACCATCAGCACCACCACCAACACTATTACTGACTTCACAACCAACATTATTACCACTACCAACATCACTACCAACACCAACACCAGTACTGACACTGGTCCAGTCTTCAACATCACCTCCAACATGTCCAGCACTGATACTAACTTGGTTGCCACATCCATTACCATCTTGTCCTACTGTCATCATGCTGTCATTTGTATGGACTAAACTGTCACCAGCACTATATACATTTTGTACTGACCTGAACCATTTCATTTGCAGCTGCCCTCTCACTGGAGAGTATGTCCAAACTAGTCTAATAGTCCAAGGTCTGGACCACTGACTCTACTTACCTAGAGGGGCTTGTATACCACACATCCTTGGTTGTACTACCATGTATGCCAGTCTCAAGCACATACTTGCCCACTGACTACTGCAAATGCCACCATCTCTACTGACCACAAATCTAGAATCAACTCTGGTACTATCACCAACTCCATCCCTACCACCACTGCCACCATCTTTGCCATCCAAACCAACCATCCTTATGCTTGTGCTCTTGCATCACATGCCTGCACCTGCTACCTACTCATTCTGTGCTAACTGAACTCATTTTATTCAGATGGTCCATCACTGCTGAGTACATCCAAACCAGACTTATAGTCTGAGGTCCAGACCATCATCTGTATCTTCTGGATGGCCAATATATTCCACATATCACTAGCTGCACAACCATTCATGCTAGCCTTGACCATATCATTACTAATGCCTACTCATTGTTATCACTGCTGTCATTGACACTATTACTGGTCCAAACTTCACTCTGGACTTCCTGCCAATCATCAAACCAGTCTTCATCATCACCACCACTGTCAACATTACTGTCATCATCAGCACCAGTCCAGACTTTACTCCAGACTTCATGTATTATATTTTCTATTTTTCTATCTATTTTACAAGCACTTACTTAGTTTCTTTTCCTATTTCTTTCTTGTCTGCCCCTTAGCTAAGGGTTAGCAGACACAGACACTCAGAAAGAGTCTAGAGCAGTCTGGACTCAAGAGCTCATGGCTCAAGGCTATGCAGACCCTTGATATCATAGTATTGGATCATATAGAGGTAGTACCAGGCTGTGCATATGCCCCAACACATGTCCATCCTAAAATAGCCTCTAAGACTTGGACAGACTCCATATGACTTATGTACTCATTCCATTCTGTGCTCCTCTGCCCAAATGCTTTGTCTCATGTACCAGTAGCATATTCCACTCATCATAGCCTTGCTAGCATGGACCAGACATAGCCATGTACAGTAAAGTTGTGACAACCTGGCCTTCTTAGGCTGTTCTATACTCTGGGGGTTCCCTAGTTAAAGGGCTTGGAGGGGGTGTGCTTCAAGCGATTGAGAAAGGAGCTGAGGGGCTGGGAGAAAGGCAGGGAAAATACAGGTGAATTAAGATGGGGACTGCACTACTGACAGGCCTTTATATACTCTACACTACAAGGCAGTGCTTGGTCTGTGCTACTGAGGCTATACTGAGGCTCTATAGCTATTGGTACATGAGGCATGTAAGGCTATGATGAGGCTATGACGAGGCTATGATGAGAGGCTACTGCTATTGGTCCATTATGACTAGGCCTCTCTCCATGAGGCATCAGCAAGGCTTAAACCTGTACCTGGCTGTGCTATCCTGTGCAACCTGTGCTATCCTGTGCGCAGTGCCTGCTGCATGAGGCATGAGTCAGAGTGACCAAAAGTGACTCCTACTGACTTCAGTATGACTTATTGTGACTTGTGATGACTCATGAGGCCTCTGTGGCTATGCTGTGGCTGTGACCTGCAACCAAGAATGATGAAAAAATGAAATGTACACTCATCTTAGGGATTCGTTACACTATACCCTTCCTAAGGGTTGAACTCTGGACAACCAAACTAATCCTTAGTGTGTTGAGGCAAGAGCATCCTAGCTCAAGTAAGAGGTCTTCTTTGACCAAAACTCTTCTAAACTTCTGTGGGCTCCTTTGTACGTTGAGGCATGAGCACTCTAGCTCAAGTAAGACTTCAAAACTATCCCAGTGCATCAGGCAAGAGCGCTTTAGCTCAAGAAAAATAACAAACTAATCCCTGAGTGTCGAGGACGATGACTGTGGTGAAGCCATGGGCATGAAGACAAGAAAGTAACAGTAACAAGACAATCCCAAAGCTTCTATTGCTTCAGAGAGTTCTCCTGCTAAGACTTTGAAACTCGAAAACACTAAACCTGAGTGTTAAGCATTGATAAACCAGATGACTTCCCTGATTCTTCTTCTACTATCCTTCATGCGTTGTTAATCCTGACACAGCCCAGAGTAGGACTTTTCTCTTTTCCTCTATACATGACTCCTTCTTTTGCAATTCCTAATGCATTGGTAACCCGGCCACAGCCCTGGGTATTCCACACTCCTAAGGGGATTTTCTAGTTCAGTGAGTTAAAAAGTTTCTTGACCTGCTCCATGGTCATTCCTTTGCAAGCTCTGGCAATAGGATGTTCATCTTCATCATCCTGATAGGGTGAGGGGACAGTACAGACCACTCTTGTGTGGCACTTCTCCTGATCTGAAGGCCTTCCTTTGTTTCTAGGGCAATCTCTGTGGTGTTTGCCAAACCACTTGCATTCCGAGCATTTCTTTCCTCTCTTTGGACAATCTCTGATCCTATGACCCATTTCATGACATCCATAGCACTTTTCTTGAATAGCTCTAAGCTCTGTGGTATCGACATCCATGGGTTCCTCTTCATTTCTAGCCTTCCTGGGCTTAGACTGATGAAAGGAGGAAAAGGGGCAGTCCTGAAAAGGCTGATCTTTATAAAGGTATTGGTAGGCTTCCTGAGCACTTCCAATGCGCCTGATCTCTGCCATGTATGCAGTAATGGTGTCTGCATGCTTTCCTTCTCTAAAGATCTGCTGGATAATGAATGGGCGAGCGCTCTTCTCTACCAGAGAGATGGCATGACTATCTGCAATATCTGCAAGGTTATAAAGGGCTTCAAAGTGAATGATAAACTTGTCTGTGGTCTGATCTCCTTGTTTGATCTCAAAGAGTCTCTTGATGGCCCAATCTCTGTTATTGGTGGCTCTAAACATCATGGGTATCTCTGCTTTGAGTATGGCCCAAGTGTAGGTTCTGTTACATTTCCTTAATTTCCTACCTATTTTCCCATACTTAATGGACACTTACCTAGTTTCCTTTTCATTTTCTTTCTTCTTTGCCTCTTAGCTAAGGGGTTAGCAGACAGGGACTCAAGGATCAGTCTTGGTCAATCCAGACCAAGGCAGTGTAGCTCAAGGCTATGCAACCCTTGATGTCATGACCCTGGAACATGGCAGGGTAGTGATCGGCAGTGTAGACCACCGACACACCGGTTCTGAAAATAGCCCCTATGACTTGGGACTGACTTGACACGACTCACCGCTTGTCCCAAAGTGATTGTCTCTGCCCTGATGCTTCACCTCATGTACCAATAGCAGTATTCCCGTAGATACAGCCATGTACAGTAGAGTATAAATACCAGGCTCGAAGCGACAGGACATCCAGTCTTGTTCTCTTCGATCTTTCCCTCTCTCACCTAAAGATCCTTGAACGCCCTCCTCAAGCATCCAGCTCTTAAGTGAGTTAGGTTGTTTCATTAGAACAAGACTATCCTTACCTGCCAAACTAGCTACCTGCCAGAAGAACTACAAGTCAACCAAAGAGAATTTGAATTCGCCAGTAGGCCACTCCACATAGTCCATCTAGAGTACTAAACACCTTTCCAGTATTGTACTACTGTATCAAAGACCTCCTCGAATACTCACTCACCAGAACATGTGGTTTCCCAGACCCAGTAGCAAGGGCTGGACTGTCAACCGTGATCCTCGAGGACCTGGTCCCAGATTGGCCAGTAGAATTGAAAGTAGAAGATGAAGAGGACCTACAGGTAAAGTAATGGCATTCCACCTTATCCATAGGGGAATCGCATCGGAGCTCACAAAGCCCATACACAGCTTCTCTACCCGGAATTGGATGCAGAATGGCTGGAGGTAGAGGAAAGGAGATCAGAAGAGTTGGAAGAGCTATCCAACTATTGTACAAGCTTAGACGAAGAGCTTAGGACCATAAAGGACCATAGCACACTTGGCCCAGACGACTCACCGTCCACTTTAGTAAAGACTGAGGCTAGTCTCCAAGGGGATATCGTAAACCCCTACAAGCACGAAGTTGGCACACCACCATACTGCCCCTCAATCCCAGATCGCCCAGTACCACTCTTAGCAGAACCCATAGATTGGACATGGGTCACAAGCAATCATCATCGTGGATCGACAACTGAGGCAAGCAGATTTAGACATGCGACTTGGGAGAGATTACAGAGGGAGATTGATGATCTTATTCAGGAGGGGATACATCTTGCTCAGGAGAGAGACCAGAATGCCGCTAGAGCCACAGAACTCTGAGAATGAGTACAGGCAGCGCGTGCAAACATCGTGGAAAGAATACGAGTTCGACAGAGAACTCCTACTCCCAGCCCTTCTCATCCTCCTCCTTACCCCCATTGGTTTTGCCCTTATAAGCCTATTGCTCATGATGTCACTTCTCCTCTCCAACCCTGCTCAACACTTTGGCGCCCTTGTCATTACCTTCCATATTAGGTTGCTCTTTGTAACAATAGAAAACATCATCATTGTACAAGAACCAGCAGAAGAACAACAGAGTCCGATCAGACAAATTGAGGAGCACATAATAGAAGAAGTGCCTCCACATATCATTGTAGCAGAACAGGAACAGCAGGAACAGATTGAAAGGAGAGAGAACAAAGAAAGTTTAGACTCTGAAACAATCACACAAGAGTACCCCTACCCTAGGGATGAACAGACTGAGAACACCCCTTGATATACCATTTGGCAGAATCCCACAGATAGGAGAAGGAATTTCCAAAACCAATATCTTATCATGAGAGAAAAGACCCTAGCAGCTAGAGCAGCTAGACAAAGGATGGACGAAAACACAGAACAAGTGCTGTTGCATCTTAGAGAACTGGACAAGCAGATCTCAGATCAGATCCCATACTGGCCAAGACTTCCTATCCCCACCCAAAACTTTCTTATAGAAAGTGATGAGTCATCCCTTTGATAGGCAGGTGTTTGTCGCCAATCTCCAGGCTATACAGATCAATGCCACATTAGCAAATGACCTTCTTAACCTATTTGACCACTTAATGGAGCGACATGATGACACACAGGCAGCTCTTAGTCAGAGTAATGCCACCACTTGCAGACAGGCCACAACAATAGCCACCTTAGAAAATCAGATCAACCAAGCTACTACTCAAATCACCACCCTGCAGGTGTTATCAGCAGCAAATTCCACCATGGCACCAAAGCTCAGCAAAGCTTTCATAGACCCCAGATCCTATAATGGATCAAGATCCAAATTCGAAGAATGGTGGACAAAGATTCAATCATGGTTACATGAAAATGCCACAGTGTTTCCACTGGCTAGCCAGAAGGCCGTAATAGCAGTCCTATCTCAATTAGAAGGACAGAAGGCCAGAGGCTTTGCCCAAACCAAGCTAGATCTTATCTCACAAGGAGGGACCTATACATGGACTACCCTTGTAATGGAGATAGAAGCTCTATTTAGATCCGTGAATTAACAGGAATGGGCCAGAGGGAAGCTCCAGACCCTTAGACAAGGAAAGATGCCAATAGATGACTGGATCATCAAATTCATAGAGTATGAACCCCAAACAGGAATGGACATGTCGCATCTTATCTCCATTATCGAGAAAAACGTCGATCAGAAGATCATTAACTGAATCCTTATGGAAGGACCTAGACCCACATCAGTGGCCGATTACTTGGAGAAATGCAGAGTCATCAGAACCAGAAGGCAACTCCTATCATTCATCCATAATGGGACCAGCACAAGATGTGATCCCTTCGCCATGGATGTAGACAGAATGGAAGTGGAATTGGAACCAGCCAAGCCAGACAATGAAGAAAGAGAAGTTGCTATGATCTGAAAAGGAAAGGCCCATGCAGGGAAGAAACCAAGAAAGATGTGAGCCCAGATTTCAACCTGCTTTAATTGCGGAAAGCCTGGACATTTCGCTAAAGAATGCCGGCAAGTGTCAACAAAATGCCCAGATTGTGTAATGAATCCCTAAGATGGGTGTACATTTCATTTTTCCATCATTCTTGGTTGCGGGTCACATGTCATCACAAGTCATAACGAGTCATAATGAGTCACATCAAGTCATAATGAGTCATGACCTCGATTGAGTCACAACAAGTCATACCAAGTCATACCAGAGTCAGTAGGAGTCACTCTTGGTCACTTTGACTCACATGCCTCATGCAGCAGGCACTGCACACAGGATTGCACAGGATGCACAGGATAGCACAGCCAGGTACAGGATTTGCCTTGCAGCTACATCATGTTGATCTCAGAACAGCCT
>JBBPKX010000232.1:0-20868 GCA_038089435.1 Boletus austroedulis | reverse complement strand
AGAGATTAGGGATAAAACTGAAACTATCCACCACCTTCCACCCCCAGACGGATGGACAAATGGAATGGATCAACCAAGACCTACAGCAGTACCTCTGACTCTTCTGCTTCTCGCAGCAGTCGAAGTGGACAGAATGGCTGGCCATAGCTCAGTTCTTATATAACAGTAAGAGCCAGACATCAACAGGAATGTCGCCCTTCAAAGTAACGCAGACGTACCAGCCTTGAATGGGCTTTGAATGGTGCATAACCAAGGCCCCCGCAGCTGAAGAACTATTGGATCATATAAAGAAAGTTTGGGAACAGACCCAAGAAAACTTGGCAAAGGCTCAATGCCATATGAAGGAGCAGGCAGATCGTCGTAGATCGGAAACCCCACCATACCAGATCAGAGATCAGGTGTGGCTATCCACAGAAAACCTGAAGTTGACCAGAGCGTCAAAGAAGCTCACGGAACGATGGATCAGACCCTACGTCATAGTCCGCTTGGCCGGACCAAATGCAATAGAATTGCGCCTTCCCTGATCAATGAGAATCCACCCCATAGTCAACATATCCTGCGTTAAACCCTATAAAGACTGACTACCCGGACAAACCATAACCAAACCAGGACCAGTACTAGTGACCGAAGGACGGGAAAATGAATGGGAAGTCGAGAAGGTTGTGGATAGCAGATGGGTCAGGAACCGCCTTCAGTTCCTCGTGCATTGGAAGGGCTATCTAGAGGAAGAACGGACTTGGGAGCTGGAATCCAACCTTGAGCACGCAAAGCAGGCCATCATGGACTTCTATAAGTGGACACCGAATGCCCCATGAAAGCTCTGCATAGCAGTCCCAGATTTCTTTAACCTATTTAAGCATTGCGGATCCTCTATTCCAGAACAGCCTACGCATCTGCTTCCGTTTGATCGTCTCGATCACCCATAAGCAGATTGCCCCAGGGGTGTGCCTGGGTTATCAACACTCTTATTGCTGATCGAGCTCAGCTCTTGCAATGGACTGCATCCGACTTCACTTATCTGCAATCCGCACCACTCTCTTCCACTTCCCTTGCTTCCGTCTTCGCTCCTCTATTTATATCCCGCACTCCCCCGCAACTGGAATCGATGTCACAGAGGCCAAAGAAGATCCAAACGCCCCTTGAGATAATGAATGGGACCCTAGCCACCCACTTGGAAACCACGTGGAGCATTGGATTTTCCTCTGGGATAATGGAAGTGACGCCCACAGCATCCCTAACACCACATCTGTATGGGGAGACAACAAGGACGATTACGAAGACATGCCGGACCTCGTCTCCACCCCAGATGCCGCCGACCCTGAATAGACGCCAGAAAATTGGCCAGGTCCGTGGGAATTAGCCAGTGAGCCATGGCACATGTGGCTCCCAGGTGCGATGCCAGTGCCTGAGGTCATGGAAGCCGTCCTCATCCCGGATCCATTGCCGCCTATCTGCCCAAACTATCAGCTGTGGCCTGTGCCCTACCATTGGCCAGACATCGGTCTGTTGGGACAGTACCAACCTCAAATCACCCAGTGGCCACCCCATATGAATATGCTGCAGGAACAGCGTGGTTACTTCGCTTGGTTCCTAGCACACCTCACTTGGCCTGAGGAACCGCCAGAGGGTGAATGATCGGCTGTCAGGATGTCAGCTCTTAGGGAGGGGGTAGTGTAACATTTCCTCTATTTTTCCTCAAGTTTTTCATATATTTCCTGATACTTAACAGACGCTTATTTAGTTTCCTTTCTTTTTTCTCTCTTGTTCGCCACTTAGCTAAGGGGTTAGCAGTAAGGACTTGCAAGATGAGTCTTGACCAGACTGGATCATGGATGCATGGCTCAAGGCTATGACACCCTTGACATCATCACCCCGGTTCAACTCATGGAGGCTATGCATGGCTGTATGCTGCCAGTGCACACCGATCCATAAATAGCCCCTATGACTCGGAATGACTCATCCCCTCATCCTAACTCATACGTCTCTGCCCTGATGCTTCGCCTCATGTACCAATAGCATATTTAACGTAGTATAGCCTCGATAGCACGGACCAGGCACAGCGTTGTACAGTAGAAGTATAAATACCAGGCTTGAAGCGAGACAAGACCCCAGTCTTGTTCTCCTTCGATATTTCCCTCTCTCACCTATACACTCAAACGCCCCTACCAAGCGTCCAGCTCTTAAGTGAGTTAGGTCGTTTCAGTGCAGGGCATTTGGCGAGGTCTTGTGAAAGTCCACAATAGCTTGTTTCGCATGCTCTAGGTTCGCTTCAGGTTCCCAAGTCCATTCCTCCTCAGGATATCCTTTCCAATGCACCAGGAATTGGAGATGGTTATGCACCCATCTACTATCCACTATCTTTTTGACTTTCCATTTGTTTTCTCTTTCCTCGGTAACCAGTACTGGTCCGGGTTCCGTCACTGGTTGTCCCGGGAGTTGTTCCTTGTATGGTTTTACTCTGGATATATTGACTGTGGAGTGTATTCGCATGGATTTGGGCAGTCACAGCTCCACTGCGTTAGGTCCGACTAGGCGGACAATAGTATAGGGCCCTAACCAGCATTCTGTAAGCTTCTTTGATGCTCTGGTCAATTTTAGGTTGTCGGTGGCTAACCATACCTGATCTCTGATCTGATATGGTGGGGCGGTTGACCAGTGTCGATCCGCCTGCTCTTTCATATGGCGCTGAGCTTTCACTAGGTTCTCTTGGGTTTGATCCCATACTTTCTTTATATGCTCTGATAGTTCTTCAGCTGCTGGTGCCTTCGTTTGGCACCGTTCAAAGCCCATGCGTGGCTGATAAGTGCATGTGATACTGAAGGGTGATGTTCCTGTTGACATCTGAGCTTTACTATTATATGAGAACTGCACGATAGCTAGCCATTCTGTCCATTTAGATTGCTGGGAGAAACAGAAGAGTCGGAGGTACTGCTATAGATCTTGATTGATCCATTCTGTTTGTCCATCTGTTTGCGGGTGGAAGGCAGTGGAGAGTTTGGGTTTGATTCCTAATCTCCGGCATAAGTCCGTCATCACCTGTGATGCGAACTGTGGTCCGCGATCTGACGTTATAGTGCACAGGAGACCATGCGTCTTCCAGACATGATCTAGATATAGGTGTGCAGTCTGTAGCGCTGTGATAGTTTTCATGCATGGAATGAATTCGACTTCCTTTGAGAATCGATCTACAACTACCAAGATGGCATCTAGCCCTTGGCTCTTGGGTAAGTCCGTGATGAAATCAGTGGAGATATCATTCCATGGTTTATTTGGTATCAGGAGTGGTAGTAGCTTTCCTGCTGGCGGGGCGTTTTCTTCTTTGTGCCGAGCGCATAGGTCACATCTAGTGACATAGTCTTTCACTTTTGTCGGCAGCCCTGGCCATGTATAGCTCCTTCGTATTAACTCTAGGGTTTTCTCTCCTCCTGAATGTCCAGCTACAGGGGTATCGTGATGTAGGTGTAGTATCTCCATTTGGAGTTCTTTGTCATCTGGTATGAAGATCTTTCCATTTTTGTCCACTAGCAAATCTTCTTGCTCCATATGGACTTCATGCTGCTTTTCGAGCTTCTGGACTTCGGTCTCTTTTAGTCTATGTATGAAATTTTGGATTTTCCAGATTATTTCTTTGTCATTGGTCTCTAGATTGACGGTACGGATGTTTTCTTGTGGTATAACAGTTACTCCTTTATTGTCATCTTCTTTTCCATCTAAGTGATCCTCCCTTCTAGAGAGTACATCGGGTTTTCCCATTTGTGTACCGGATTTATGCACCCATTTGAAGTGGAAGCGCAATAGGTACTGGGGCCATCGTGCCTGTCTTTGGTTGAGGTCTTGCCTCTTCATGAACCATTGAAGATTCACGTGATCATTCCAGATTTCGAACTCTTCTCTAGCTCCTTCTAGGTAGTGCCGCCACTGCTCCAAGCTTCTGATCACTGAGAGCATTTCCTTGTCTGCTATGGGGTAGTTATGTTCTTTGGGGGTCATCGAATGTGAGGAGTAGGTGACTGGGTGCCATTTTCCGTCCTTTTCCATAGATAACACTGCTCCTGTCACAAAGTCCGATGCGTCCATTTCTAGGTGGAAACATTTGTCTATGTCTGGATATGCAAGGATGGGAGCGGTGGTGAATTTCTCTTTTAAGCCGTCAAAGGTGTTTTGTTGATGTTCCATCCATTCGAAAGGTATGTCTTTCTTAGTTAGATCATTAAGGGATTGCGCGACCTGCATGTATCCTTCTATGAATCTTCGATAGAAGTTAGCCAATCCGAGGAAGCTTCTCACGTTCTTTACTTTGGTGGGCATTGGCCATTCTCTAATGGCTTTCACCTTTTCTTTGTCCATCTGGATTCCTTCAGAGGTGACTATCATTCCTAGGAACTCCACTTGCTTTACTCGGAAGTAGCATTTTTCTGGTTTTATGAATAGATCATTTTCTGCAAGGCGCATGAGTACTTTGAGTACTATCCGATCGTGCTCCTTTTGGTTATCAGTTTTTGTGAAGATCATGATGTCATCAATATAGACAACATATACGTCCTCCATATTGGCAAATAGTTCATTCATCATCATTTGGAACGTTGCCGGGGAGTTGCATAGTCCAAAGTACATTACCAGGGGTTCGAATGAACCTCTGTGGCACACAAATGCAGCTTTCCATTTGTCTCCTTCCTTGATTCGAATATTATTATATCCCCATCAGAGGTCCATCTTTGTAAAGAGTTTGGCTCCGGCTAGTTTATTGACAAGCTGGGATATGAGGGGCAGGGGATAGTTGTTTCATATGGTGAATTCATTTAGATATCTATAGTCCTGCACCATTCGCTTCCTTCCGTCTTTCTTTGGTACAAAGAATACGGGTGAAGTTTGAGGCAACTTAGAGGGTCGAATATACTCTTTCGATAGCTGATCGTCTATGAAGTCGCTAACCTCTTTCTGTTGTATGGGATCAAGGGGTATTAGTCTTCCCTTCTTTGGCATAAAATCCGCTTTTAGTTCTATAGCATGATCCCATGGTTTTCATATGGGCATCCTTTCAGATTCCTTTTTCGAGAACATGTGGAGGTACTTGTGATACTTTTTCGGCACTAGTTCCTCTGGTGACTTGTTTTTATCCATTAGCTCCACAAGCTTCTTGTCAACTTGCTGTCCTCTGCGCATTTCCACGAGGATCTAAGCATCTCTTTTCTCGATTAGGTTTAGCTGATGTAGGAATGGGGTCCGGCATTCAGTGGGACATCTTGTCATCCGAACTGTTTGTTTTTCCCAGTCTATCTTGGGGTTATGATGCTTTAGCTACATGAAACCAAGGATTACTTTGTTCTTTCCGAGGTTGGCTATTTCAGCTTTCATCTCTTCTCGATGTCTGTTGTACTCCATAACAACGCGAGCGTAATATTTTAGTGTTCCAGCGCTGTTCCAGGTTCCATCTGCGTTGTACAGGATTATTGGTCTCGGTAGTGGTTTCAACAGTATATGATTTTCCTCAGCCCATTTCTGGTCTATGAAGATCACGTGTGACCCTGAGTCTAATAGGGCTTTCACCAAGGCTTCTCTACCATTCTCGGCATACACGGTAATTGGTAGCTCGATCTCTTTATTCCTAGATTTTTCTTCTTTTATTTCGTTAGTGATAGTAGTGAGATGTTGCATATTTATATCCGTGGGCTGTAGGCCACAGGGTTTTTCCTGAATAATAGCTGGCATAGGTTCATATCTATCTGTGACGAGGGTCATGGCGCACGTGTCTGAGCTTCTTTCGGCAGAGTGGTCGCTCAGTTCCTCCAGACTGCTCAAGCTTTTCCTGAGCTTGAGGGCATGGATTGGAATAGCACCCTGACTTGTTCCATTGTCATTCCTTTGCATGCATGAGGGATATCTTCATCATCATCCCACGTGACTGCTGCTTCTTCATTCATTGTTCGCACAGTGCGAACTTTGGTTCTGACGCAGTTTGGTTTGTGTTTTCCCTGCATCCATGAACAATCCAGGCATTTAGTAGATTGTTGCTGGCATTCTTTAGCAAAGTGTCTGGGTTTTCCACAATTAAAGCAGGTGCTGATCTTAGTGTGGGTTTTCTTATATTTCTTTCCTATGCGCGCTTTCCCTTTCCTAATCATGGCCACTTCCATTTCTTTGTCTCCAGGCTCGGCATATTCTTCTTCCATTTCAATGCGGTCCATGTCCATAGCAAAGGGGTCCCATCTAGTGGTAGTCCCATTGTGGATGAAGGAAAGAAGTTGCCTTCTAGTCCTGATGACTCTGCATTTCTTGAGATAGTCTGGTACGGTTGCTGGTCTTGGTCCTTCCATAAGGATTCTGTTAATGATCTTTTGATCAACGTTCTTTTCGATGATGGAGATAAGATGCGACATATCCATTCCCATCTGGAGTTCATATTCCATGAATTTGATGATCCAGTCATCTATTGGCATCTTTCCCTGTTTCAGAGCTTGCAGCTTCGCTCTGGCCCATTCTTGTTGATTCACAGATCTAAAGAGGGCCTCAATCTCCGTTACGAGGGTGGCCCAAGTATAGGTTCCCCCCTGAGATATGAGATCTAACTTTGTCTGGGCAAAGCCTCCAGCCTTTTGTCCTTCCAAACGCGATAGGACAGCTATTACAGCCTTCTGACTTGCTGGTGGAAACACTGTGGTGTTTTCATGTAACCATGATTGGATTTTCGTCCACCATTCTTCAAACTTGGATTGAGATCCATTATATGATCCAGGGTCTACAAAAGCCTTACTAAGCTTAGGTGCGGTGGCCGGGTTTGCTGCTGATAACGCCTGTAGGGCGGTGATTTGGATAGTGGCTTGGTTTATCTGGTTCTCCAATGCAGCAATAGTAGCTGCCTGCCTCCATGTCATTGTATTGCTAAGATTGAGCGCAGCCTGTGTGTCATCATGGCGTTCCGTTAGATGGTCAAATAGATTAAGGAGGTCATTAGCTAATGTGGCGTTAATCTGGATTGCTTGGAGATTGGCTACAAAAGCCTGGTGATCAAAGGGATGACTCATCACTTCCTTCTATAAACAGGGGTTGTTGTCTTGGTGGCAGTCTCGGCCTATATGGAGTCTGATCCATAATTTGATCATCTAATTCCCTGAGGTGAGTCAGCGTCCTGTCTGCTGCCTCCTGAGTTCTTCTTGCTGCCCTTTCGGCTAGAGTTCTTTCTCTGGCGAGGATGTAACGATGCCTAAAGGCTCTCCTTCTTTCTGTGGGGGTCTGTCCAATCGTATATCGGAGTGTAGATTTGATTCCTTCCTCCCTAGGTATGGGACCTTGATATGGTAATGTATCAGAGTCTGAACTCTCAGGGTCCTCTTTCTGTTCTACTGCTTCTTGGCACTCCTGATCCACTTCGATGAGATGTGGTTGCACTTCTTTGATTACTTGTTCTTCAATTCTGATCGGGATTGGATCTCCTTCCACTATTTTGTATTGCATGTACAAAAACCTAATATGGAAGGTAACGATGAGGACGCCGAAGTGATGAGTGGGATCAGAGAGGAGTAATGATATCACGAGCAATAGGCTCGTGAGGGCGAAACCAATGGGGGTAAGGAGCAGGATGAGGAGGATGGGGAGTAGGAGCTCTCTCTCTAATTTGTATTCACTCCTGAATGTCTGCACGCGCTGCATGGACTCGTTCCCTGAGTTCGGCTGCTCTGGCGGCGTTCCAGTCTCTCTCCTCAGCAAGGTGTATCCCCTCCTGTATAAGATCATTGATCTCCCTCTGTAGCCTCTCTCTAGTTGCAAGTTGAAGTCTGCTTGCCTCAGTTGTGGATCCACGGCATCTAACGTTGGTAACCCTGGTCCAGTCTACTGGTTCCACAAGAAGCAGGGCTGGGCGATCCAGGGTCAAGGGGCGGTAGGGCAGTGTTCTGACTTCGTGCTCAAAAGGGATGACGATATCCCCTTTGAGATCCACTTCGTTTTCAACTAATGTGGACAGGGTGTCGTCCAGGCCGAGGGTGCTTCTGTCCCTGGCTGTCCTTAGTCCTTCATCTAAACTAGTACAATAGTCAGATAGCTCTTCCAACTCTTCCGATCTCCTTTCGGCTACTTCTCTTCCCTCCGGTTCTGAATCCGGGTAGAGTAGCTGTAGTGGGCTTTGTGAGCTCCCGATGCGATTCCCCTATGGATAAGGCAGAATGCCTTTACTTTACCTGTAGGTCCTCTTCGTCCTCAACTTTCAACTCCACTGGCCAATCCAGTACTAGATTCTCTAGCATGACCATAGATGGTCTGGCTCTGGCGACGGGGTCCAGAAAACCTCTTGTTCCGGCAAGGGAGTATTCAAGTAAGTCTTCTATGCGGTAGTACAACACTGGACAGGTGTTTAGTACTCTAGATGATCGTTACTGAGTGGCCTACTGGTTAACTCGAGTTCCTTTAGTCGACATGTGTTCTTCTGGCGGGTAGCTAGTCCGGCGGGTAATGTCAGTCTTGTTCTAATGAAACGACCCAACTCACTTAAGAGCTGGACGCTTGAGGTGGGCGTTCGAGCAATGGGTGAGAGAGGGAAATATCGAAGGAGAACAAGACTGGGGGTCTTGCCTCACTTCGAGCCTGGTATTTATACTCTACTGTACAAGGCTGTGCCTGGTCCATGCTAACGAGGCTATACTACGGTATATGTGCTATTGGTACATGAGGCTAAGCATCGGGGCAGAGGTACACGGATTAGGACAAGGGGATGAGTCGAATGGAGTCGACCTGAGTCAGTCCGAGTCATAGGGGCTATTTCGGGAAAGGTGTGTGCTGGCAGTGTACAGCTGTACATAGCCTTGATGAGTCAATCCAGGGTTGTGATGTCAAGGATTGGCATAGCCTTGAGCCATGCATCCTTGGTCTAGGTCAGTCTAGTATCATCCTTGAGTCCGTGTCTGCTAACCCCTTAGCTAAGTAGTGAACAAGGGAAAAAGGGAAAAGAAATTAAGTATGTGTCTGATACGAGTCGGAAAATAGATAGAAAAATAGGGAAATGTTACAGCTATGATGAGGCTATGACAAGGCTATGATGAGAGGCTACTGCTATTGGTCCATTATGACTAGGCCTCTCTCCATGAGGCATCAGCAAGGCTTAAACCTGTACCTGGCTGTGCTATCCTATGCAACCTGTGCTATCCTGTGCGCAGTGCCTGCTGCATGAGGCATATGAGTCAGAGTGACCAAGAGTGACTCCTACTGACTCCAGTATGACTTGTTGTGACTCGTGATGACTCATGGGGCCTCTGTGGCTATGCTGTGGCTGTGATCCACAACCAAGAATGATGGAAAAATGAAATGTACATCCATCTTAGGGATTCATTACAAAAGTGAAATGACCAACTCACTTAAGAGCTAGTACACTTGAGGAGGGCGTATGCAAGGGCAGAAGTGAGAAGGAAAAACTCCAAGGAGAACAAGACTGGAGTGTCTTGTCATCTTGGGCCTGGTATTTATACTCTACTGTACATGGCTATGCTACTGAGGCTATACATGAGCCAATAGTGCTATTGGTACATGAGGCAAAGCATCAGGGCAGAGACATACATGTTAGGATGAGGGGATGAGTCATGTCAAGTCTGTCCAAGTCATAGGGGCTATTTTGGGATGGGCATGTTAAGGGTGACATGCACAGCCAATCACTGCCCTACAATGTTCCAGGGTCATGATGTCAAAGGTTTGCATAGCCTTGAGCCATGCTGCCTTGGTTTGGACTGATCTAGACTGATCCTTGAGTCTGTGTCTGCTAACCCTTAGCTAAGGGATGAACATAGGCAAAATAGGAAAAGAAACTAAATAAGTGTCCATTAAGTGTTGGAAAATAGATAGAAAAATAGGGAAATGTTACACTACCCCCTCCCTATGAGCTGGCATCCTGACAGCTACTGATTATCCTATTCCATCTCTGGCAGTTCCTCTATCCATTCCAGGTGGACCAAGTACCATGCAAAGTAACTGCACTGTTCACCTGACATGTTCATGTGAGGCAACCATTGCATAACCTATGGGCAGTACTGCTGTGATGGTCCAATATCTGGCCAATTGTATGGTTCTGGGTAAATGTAGGCATTTGGCCACATGGGAGGAAGTGGATCAGGGATAGAGACCACAACATTCCATTCTGGTTCAGGCATGGCGCCAGGGAGCCAGAGGTGCATGGGTTCTTGTACAATTTCCCAGGAGCCTCTCTAGTTGTCTAGGGTCCATCCATCCTCTGCTAGATCCAGATCTAATTTTGAGATGATATCCCCTTTGGAGTTATGGCTTCCCCAAGCAGATGTCATATTAAGCCATGTACAGTAGAGTATAAATACTAGGCTTGAGGCAACAAGACACTCCAGTCTTGATCTCCTCAATCTTTTCCACCTCACTCTTGCATGCATATGCCTCTTCCCACAAGCATACTAGTTCTTAAGTGAGTTGGTCATTTCATGTGTTCCTGCAAGGGAATATTCAAGAAGATCTTCAATATGATAGTACAACACTGGGAAGGTGTTTAATACTTCTGACAATCTTTATGAAAGTTCCTACTGGTGAACTTGAGTTCCTTTAGTTGACTTTGATTATCTCCAATGGGTAGCTAGTCTGGCAGTTAAAGCAGTCTTTGAAATGACCTAACTCACTTAAGAGCTGGACGCTTGTGGTGGGCGTTTGAGCAATAGGTGAGAGAGGGAAATATTGAAGAAGAACAAGACTGGGATCCTTGTCTCTCTTCGAGCCTGGTATTTATACTCTACTGTACAAGGCTGTGCCTGGTCTGTGCTAACGAGGCTATACTACGGTATATGTGCTATTGGTGCATGGGGCTAAGCATCGGGGCAGAGGCGTACAGATTAGGACAAGGGGATGAGTCGACCTGAGTCAGTCTGAGTCATAGGGGCTATTTTTAGGAAAGGTGTGTGCTGGCAGTGTACAGCCACACATAGCCTTGATGAGTCAATCCAGGGTCATGATGTCAAGGGTTGGCATAGCCTTGAGCTATGCGTCCTTGGTCTAGGTTGGTCTAGTGTCATCCTCGAGTCCATATCTGCTAACCCCTTAGCTAAGTGGCAAACAAGAAAGAAAAGGGAAAAGAAACTAAGTAAGTGTCCAATAAGAGTCGGAAAATAGATAGAAAAATAGGGAAATATTACACTACCCCCTCCCTATGAGCTGACATCCTGACAGCCAATCATTCACCCTCCGGCGGTTCATCGGGCCATGTCAAATGGGAGAGGAACCACGCAAAGTATCTGTGTTGCTCGGATAGCATGTCCATGTACATGGGCCATTGTGTGAGCTGTGGGCGGTACTGCGTCAAGGGACCAATGTCCGGCCAATGATAAGGTACAGGCCAAAGGTAGGCGTTGGGGCGAACGGGGGGCAGAGGATCCGGGATTGGGACCATGACATTTGGGTCCGGTGATGGCATAGTGCCCAGAAGCCATAAGGCCATGGGCTCAGAGGCTAGCTCCCATGGGCCTGGCCAATTGCTTGGCATCCACCTGGGGTCCATTGGATCCAGTATGCTTTCCAGGTCCGGCATGGATTCCTGATCCTCATTTAACTCATCCCCCCAGACCGACATGGTATTAGGGATGCTGTGACTATCACTAGCGTTATCCCATATAAAGATCCAGTGTCCTGCGTGATTTCTGAGTGGGTGAGTGGGGTCCCATTCGTTGTCCCAAATGGCAGTGGGGTCCTCCTCATTTCCTGGGTCTTCTTCAAGATCGGGAACGGAAGTGGTGGCATGGTGTTGGGGAATATAGATGAGAGAGCGGAGGCGGGCACGGTGGACTCGAGCAAGGGCAGAGTGGACAGTGGCAGCATAGGAGCAGATGTAGTTCATTGTGACGTTCGTTCAGCAACGAGAGCGTTGGTAACCCAGGCACACTCCTGGGGCAAGCATCTATGGATGATCAAGGCAATCAAACGGAAGCAGATGTGGCGGCTTTTCTGGTATAGGTGATCCACAATGTTTAAATAAATTAAAGAAGTCCAGTACCGTGATGCAGAGTTTGTGCGGGGCGCTTGGCGAGTTCTTGTGGAAGTCCGCGATAGCCTGCTTTGCATGCTCCAAGTTTGCTTTGGGTTCCCAAGTTCTCTCTTCCTCAGGATATCCCTTCCAATGCACCAGGAACTGGAGGCGATTGCATACCCATCTGCTATCCATGACTCTCTCCACCTCCCATTCATTTTCTCTTTCCTCGGTGACCAGCACCGGTCTGGGTTCTGTGACAGGTTGTCCCAGGAGCCATTCTTTGTATGGTTTTACTCTCGATATGTTGACCATGGGGTGGATTCACATGGATTTGGGTAATCGCAGCTCTACTGCGTTTGGTCCAGCCAAGCAGACGATGGTATAAGGTCCTAACCAGCGTTCCGTGAGCTTCTTCAATGCTTTGGTTAATTTTAGGTTTTCAGTGGCTAACCACACTCAGTCTCTGACCTTGTATGGCGGTGCATTAGATCGGTGACGATCTGCTTGTTCTTTCATATGCCGCTGGGCCTTCGCCAGGTTCTCCTGAGTTTGATTCCATATTTCTTTTATATACTCTGCTAGTTCTTCAGCTGCTGGCGCCTTCGTTTGGCACTGTTCAAAGCCCATTCATGGCTGGTAAGTGTGTGTAATGCTGAAGGGCGATGTTCCTGTCGATGCCTGAATTTTACTATTATATGAGAACTGTGCAATGGCAAGCCATTCAGTCCATTTTGACTGTTGGGAGAAACAGAATAGTCGAAGATACTGTTGTAGATCCCGATTGATCCATTCTGTTTGTCCATCTGTTTGTGGGTGAAACGCAGTGGAGAGTTTGGGTTTGATTCCTAATCTCCAGCATAAGTCCATCATCACCTGTGATGCAAATTGCAGTCCGCGATCCAACGTTATGGTGCATGGGAGTCCATGCATCTTCCAGATGTGGTCTAGATAGAGTCGCACGGTCTGTAATGCCGTGATGGTTTTATTACATGGAATGAATTCGACTTCCTTTGAGAATCGATCCACAACGACCAAGATGGCATCTAGCCCTTGGCTCTTGGATAAGTCCATTATGAAATTGGCAGTTACGTCATTCCATGGTTTCTTGGGTATGGGGAGCGGAAGTAACTTTCCAGCTAGTGGGGCGTTTGCTCCTTTGTGTCGGGCACAGAGGTCACATCTGGCAATGTAGTCTTTTACCTTCGTCGACAGTCCTGGCCACATATAGCTCCTTCTTATCAGCTCTAAGGTTTTCTCTCCTCCTGGATGTCCAGCTACTGGTGTGTCGTGATGTAACCATAGTATCTCCATTTGGAGTTCTTCGTCATCCAGTACGAAGATCTTTCCTTCTTTGTCCACTAGCAAATCTTCTTGCTCCATATGGACTTCATATCGCTTTTCAAGATTCTGCACTTTGGTTTCTTTTAATCTATGGATGAGGTTTTTGATTTTTTGGATTATTGCCTCATCATCTGTTCTTAGTTGGATGGTATGGACATTTTCCTGTGGTATCATGATTATTCCTTTATTATCCTCGTCCTTTCTGTCTGAGTGATCCTCTCTTCTGGATAACGCATCGGGTTTTTCCATTTGTGCTCCCAATTTATGCACCCACTTGAAGCGGAAGCACAACAGGTACTGAGCCCATCATGCCTGTCTTCTATTAAGGTCCTGCCTTTTCATGAACCATTGAAGATTCACATGATCATTCCAGATCTCGAATTCTTCTCTCGCTCCTTCCAAGTAGTGGTGCCATTGCTCCAGGCTCCTGATCACCGAAAGCATTTCTTTATCTGCTATGGGGTAATTACGTTCTTCAGGGGTCATAGAGTGCGAGGAGTAGGCGACCGGGTGCCATTTTTCGTTCTTTTCTATAGATAGCACTGCTCCCATTGCAAAGTCCGAAGCATCTGTTTCCAGGCAGAAATGCTTGTCTATATCTGGGTATGCAAGGATGGGGGCAGTGGTGAATTTTTCTTTCAGTTCATCAAAGGCTTTCTGTTGATGTTCCTTCCATTCGAAGGGCATGTCCTTTTTCATTAGATCATTAAGGGGTCGTGTGACTTGCACATATTCCTCTATGAATCTTTGATAGAAGTTGGCTAGTCCAAGGAAACTTCTTACGTTCTGTACTTTTGTCAGCATTGGCCACTCTTTAATGGCTTTCACCTTTTCATCATCCATTTGAATTCTGTCGGAGATGACAATCATTCCAAGGAACTCCACTTGCTTCACTCGAAAGTAGCATTTTTTGGGCTTTATGAATAGATTGTTTTCTGCTAGATGCACAAGTACTTTGAGTACAATTCGATCATGCTCCTTTTGGTTATCAGTTTTCGTGAAGATCATGATGTCATCAATGTAGACAACACATACATCCTCCATGTTGGCAAATAATTCATTCATCATTGTTTGGAACGTTGCCAGGGAGTTGCATAGTCTGAAGTACATTACCAGGAGTTTGAATGAACCTCTGTGGCACACAAATGCGGCCTTCCATTCATCTCCTTCCTTGATTTGAATGTTATTATATCCCCATCGGAGATCCATTTTTGTAAAGAGCTTGGCTCTGGCTAGTTTATTGACGAGTTGGGATATAAGGGGTAAAGGGTAATTGTTTCATATTGTGAATTCGTTTAGGTACCTGTAGTCCTGTACCATTCATTTTCTTCCATCTTTCTTTGGTACAAAGAACACGGGCAAGGTTTGGGGCAATTTGGAGGGTCGAATATACCCTTTCGATAGTTGATCATCTATGAAATCGCTAACCTCTTTCTGCTGCACGGGATCAAGGGGTATCAGTCTTCCCTTCTTCGGCGTGAAGTCCGCTTTTAGTTCTATAGCGTGGTCCCATGGTTTTCATATGGGCATCCTTTCAGATTCCCTCTTCGAGAACACATGGAGGTACTTGTGATATTCCTTTGGTACTAGTTCCTCCGGTGATTTGTTTTTATCCATTAGCTCCGCAAGCTTCTTATTGACTTGCTGTCCTTTGCGCATCTCTGCTAGGATCTGAGCATCTCTTTTCTTGATTAGATTTAGCTGATGTAAAAACGGGGTTTGGCATTCGGTAGGACATCTTGTCATCCGAACTGTTTGCTTCTCCCAGTCTATTTCTGGATTATGGTGCTTTAGCCACGTGAAACCGAGGATTACTTTATTCTTTCCGAGGTTGGCTATCTCTGCTTTCATTTCTTCTCAGTGTCCATCATATTCCATTACAACACGGGCGTAGTACTTTAGCGTTCCAGCGCTGTTCCAGGTACCGTCGGCGTTGTATAGGATGATGGGTCTGGGCAGGGGCTTCAGCAGTATGCAATTCTCTTCAGCCCATTTCTGGTCTATAAAGGTCACATGTGACCCTGAGTCTAATAGGGCTTTCACTGAAGATTCTTTGCCGTCTTCGGTGTACACAGTGATTGGTAGCTCGATCTCCTTACTTCTAGGTTTTTCTTCTTTCATTTCGCTGGCAATAGCGGCAAGGTGTCGCATATCTATATCTGTAGGCCGTAGGCTATGGGGCTTCTCTTGAATAATAGCTGGCATAGATTCGTATCTGTCATAGATAAGGTTCAGGGTTCGCATGTCTAAGCTTCTTTTGGCAGAGTGGTTGCTCAGCTTCTCCAGACTGCTCAAGCTTTTTCCGAGCTCGAGGGCATGGATTGAAACAACGCTCTAATCTGTTCCATTGTCATTCCTTTACACGCACGGGGAATGTCCTCATCATCATCCCACGTGGTAGCTGGTTCTTCGTTCATTGTGCGAGCCATGTGGACTTTAGTTCTGATGCAATTGGGTTTATGTTTTCCTTGGGTCCAAGAACAATCTGGGCATTTTGTCGACAATTGTTGGCATTCTTTGGTGAAGTGCCTGGGTTTTCCACAATTAAAGCACATGCTGATCTTTGCTCATGTCTTCTTATAGCTTTTTCCTACATGGGCTCTGCCTTTTTGGATCATGGCAGCTCCTTGTTCCTCATCATCGAGTTCGGCATCCTCCTCTTCCATTTCTATGCGATCTACATCCATGGCAAAGGGGTCCCTTCTCATGGTAGTCCCATTATGGATGAAGGAGAGGAGTTGTCTTCTTGTTCCAATGACTCAACACTTCTCTAGGTAGTCCGGCATGGTTGCCAGTCTGTGTCCTTCCATAAGGATTCAATTAATGATCTTCTGATCAACATTCTTTTCGATAATGGAGATAAGATGCGACGTATCCATTCCTGTTTGGGGTTCATATTCCATAATTTTGATGATCCAGTCATCTATCGGCATCTTTCCCTGTTTCAGAGCTTGCAGCTTCACTCTAGCCCATTCTTGTTGATTTACGGATCTAAAGAGGGCTTCAATCTCTGTTACTAGGGTAGCCCAAGTATAGGTTCCTCCCTGAGATATGAGATCTAGCTTTGTTCAGGCAAAGCCTCCAGCCTTTTGTCCTTCCAAACGCGATAGGACGGCAATAATGGCCTTTTGGCTTGCCGGTGGGAACACTGTGGCGTTTTCATGTAACCATGATTGGATTTTCGTCCACCATTCCTCAAACTTGGATCGAGATCTGTTATATGATCCGGGGTTCACGAAGACTTTACTAAGCTTTGGTGCCATGGTGGGGTTTGCTGCTGATAACACCTGTAGGGCGGTAAGTTGAGTAGTGGCTTGGTTTATCTGGTTCTCCAATGCGGCAATAGTAGCTGCCTGCCTCCATGTCATTGTATTGCTAAGATTGAGCACAGCCTGTGCATCATCATGGCGTTCCATTAGATGGTCGAATAGATTAAGGAGGTCATTAGCTAACGTGGCATTGATCTGGATTGCTTGGAGATTGGCTACAAAGGCCTGGTGGTCAAAGGGATGACTCATCGCTTCCTTCTATAAACAAGGTTCTATGTCCCGTGGGTGCTCTCGGCCTAAACGGGGTTTGATCTGCAATTTGGTTGTCTAATTCTCAGAGATGAGTCTATCAGCTGCCTCCTGAGTTCTTCTTGCTGCCCTTTTGGCTAGAGTTCTTTCTCTGGCAAGGATGTATCTGTGCCTAAAGGCTCTTCTTCATTCCGCAGGAGATTGCCCAATAGTATATCGAGGGGTGGACTCGATTTGTTTGTCCCTTGGAATAGGGCCTGCATATGGGCCTTCGTCAGAGTCTGAACTTTCAGGGTTCTCTCTCCTTTCAGTTGCTTCTACACGCTCCTGTTCCACTTCAATTAGATGTGGTGGCGCTTCTTTGATTACACATTCTTCAATTCTGATTGGGATTGGATCTCCTTCCACTATTTCATATTGCACGTACAAAAACCTAATATGGAAGGTAATGACAAGGATGCCTAAGTGATGAGCAGGGTCGGAGAGGAGTAATGATATCACAAGCAAGAGGCTCGTGAGGGCGAAACCAATGGGGGTAAGGAGCAGGATGAGGAGGGCCGGAAGTAGGAGTTCTCTCTCTAATACGAATTCGCTCCTGGATGTCTGCACGCGCCACATGGACTCGTTCTCGGAGTTGGGCTGCTCTGGCCGCGTTCCTGTCTCTCTCCTCAGCAAGGTGTATCCTCTCCTGTATAAGATCATTGATCTCCCTCTGTAACCTCTCTCTAGTCGCAAGTCGAAGTCCACTTGCCTCAGTTGTCGATCCACGACGTCTGACATTGGTGACCCTAGTCCAGTCTACTGGTTCTGTGAGAAGCGGGGCTGGGTGATCCAGGGTCGAAGGGCGGTAGGGCGGTGTTCCGACTTCGTGCTCAAAAGGGATGATGATGTCCCCTTCAAGGTCTGCTTCGTTTTCTACTAATGTGGACGGCGCGTCGTCCAGGCCGAGGGTGCTTCTGTCCCTGGCTGTCCTTAGTCCTTCGTCTAAGCTAGTACAATAGTCAGATAATTCTTCCGACTCTTCCGATCTCCTTTCAGCTACTTCTCTTTCCTCCGGTTCTGATTCCGGGTAGAGTAGCTGGGGTGGGCTTTGTGAGCTCCTGATGCAATTCCCCTATGGATGAGGCGGAATGCCTTTACTTTACCTGTAGGTCCTCTTCATCCTCAACTTTCAACTCCACTGGCCAATCCAGTACTAGGTCTTCTAGTGTGACCGTGGACAGTCCAGCTCTGGCGACGGGGTCCGGGAATCCTCTGGTTCCAGCAAGGGAGTATTCGAGTAAGTCTTCGACACGGTAGTACAACACTGGTTAGGCATTCAGTACTCTGGACGGTTCGATATTGGGATCCTACTGGTTAACTCAAGTTCCTTTAGTTGACTTGTGTTCTTCTGGTGGGTAGCTAATCTGGCGGGTAATGTCAGTCTTGTTCTAATGAAACAACCTAACTCACTTAAGAGCTGGACACTTGTGGTGGGTGTTTGAGTGATGGGTGAGAGAGGGAAATATCAAAGGAGAACAAGACTGGGGTCCTTGTCTCTCTTCAAGCCTGGTATTTATACTCTACTGTACAAGGCTGTGCCTGGTCCATGCTAACGAGGCTATACTACAGTATATGTGCTATTGGTGCATGGGGCTAAGCATCAGGGCAGAGGCGTATGGATTAGGACGAGGGGATGAGTCGACCTGAGTCAGTCCGAGTCATAGGGGCTATTTTTAGGAAAGGTGTGTGCTGGCAGCATACAGCCACGCATAGCCTCGATGAGTCAATCCGGGGTCATGACATCAAGGGTTGGCATAGCCTTGAGCCATGTGTCCTTGGTCTAGGTCAGTCTAGTGTCATCCTCGAGTCCATATCTGCTAACCCCTTAGCTAAGTGGCGAACAAGAAAGAAAAGGGAAAAGAAACTAAGTAAGTGTCTGATAAGAGTCGGAAAATAGATAGAAAAATAGGGAAATGTTATAGTCTTGTTCTAATGAAACAACCAACTCACTTAAGAGCTAGTATGCTTGAGGAAAGGCATATCTGAGAATGGAAGTGAGGAGGGCAAGATCAAGGAGAACAAGACTAGAATGTCTTGTTATTTCAAGCCTAGTATTTATACTCTACAATATATGGCTGTGTCTGGTCCATGCTAGCAAGGCTATGACAAGCAGGTTATGCTACTGGTACATGAGGCAAAGCATTTGGACAGAGATGCATGGAATGGGACAAGCAAATGAGTTATATTGAGTCAGTCCAAGTCATAGGGGCTATTTCAGGATGGGCATGTATGGGGCACATGCACAGCCTTAGTATTGCCTCCATATGATCTGATACTATGATGTCAAGGGTCTGCATAGCCTTGAGCCATGAGCCTTGAGTCTGGATTGCTCTAGACTCTGTTCAAATATCCATGTCTGCTAACCCTTAGCTAAGGGGCAAACAAGAAAGAAATAGGAAAAGAAACTGAGTATATACCTGTGAAATAGATAGAAAAATAGGGAAACATAACAGAACTTTCTCCAAACAATTACTATTTCCTAGATCTTCTTATCTTATAAAGGCCCATCTTCATTTTTTTATATATACATTTTTTTTATCTGATCCAATCCTGGTGATTTCTATTTTATTTGATCAAATAACTCTGGTCCAGTCCTCCAAAGTCCAGTTCTTATACTTAAAAGCAAATCCAGCCTTTACTTTCAATACTTGATAGATAAAAGAGGCTTTTTCTTTTTGATCATGCCTTTAAAGATATGGCCTTGAGAATATTGCAAACAGTTTTGAAAGAGATAGAAGAAGCAAGGGGGTAGTTAATAAGATGGGTGGCTTGGATGGCATTTTCAGCCTTTCTAGTAGTAATACTAAAGACAATTCTTCTCTTAACAAAGGAAGAAAGCTTAAAAGGACATCCTAACTTAATATTCTTCTATTCTGAAAGGTTATTCCTGATGACTCTGGCCACAGTGGACTTCCATAGACCAGTCTTGAATATAACTTGCCTAGCTAAAAGATCAGATTCAGAGAAAAAAGACATTGACTCTAATGATGTGGTGAGGTCAATTGGAGTGGGATATTGGATATTTATATTGCTTGGAGTTATGTCATGTATATAATTACACAGTTTGGTAACATAGCAACCATCAATAACTGTCAAGCTCCTATATTACATATGATACAATGATTGTTAAATATAGGATCAAATAAGTGTCCCAATGACATGTCATTTTGAAATGCTTGTACCTCACTCCCATGACAACCAAATTACATAAACCAAAGTTGTTTCATAATGCCAAGAGCAAGTGCTTTCATCCATCCTGCAAGCATTTTATCTGATTCCTCATTCTTCTACAATCTTCTAATCTTTCCAAAATGACCCAACATTGGGACACTTTTTTGAGCCACTGTACATAGATTATCATACCCTACTTGTGCAGTTTTTGTGATGTGGCCGTACAGGCCTGCACAACTACTTTCCAGATTGCTGATGTACCTCCATATGCTGAACCTTTGATTGACCTCAGTTGATACCTCCATCACTCTTCACCCTCTACCCCTTGGACCTCTGCCAGACTTGAACCCAGAGGATCCAGACTTAACAGTGATGTTTATCACTACCAACTGTCTGACACTCACTCTCCAGAAGACCTACCATTACAAGTGGTTTATAATACCTTGCCTGAATATATGTATATTATTCTTATTATTTGAATTGTATTTCTTCTCAAGGCATTACCAGGCTTTACCAGAAAGTCTGGGGTCTCATGATAAGTGATAAAGGTCTTGTACCCAATGTTTGGCCCTGCACAGCCATTGCTGCATTTGCAATACATCTTCCCAGCAAACTTTGTATTGGCCAAGGTTGAACAGCAATGTCAAGGTGGAGGAGGGTTGAGCTAGTACTGTGGGAATGAGTATGGAATGCACGAAGCCCGATGTATGTCTCTCCTTGCATTCTTTAACAGTTCACTGTTTGAAGGACAATGATGGGGTAGATCTGGCGCTGGAGAAGACTCAGATCGACCACAACATTGGCCAAGCACGTCACTCCGGACACGGTTCGGTTTAC
>JBBPKX010000231.1:0-20878 GCA_038089435.1 Boletus austroedulis | reverse complement strand
GGCCAACTTCTATCGAAGATTCATAGATGGTTATGCACAAGTGGCATGTCCGCTTAATGACCTAATGAAGAAGGATATTCCCTTCAAATGGATGGACTGCCAGCAGAAGGCCTTTGATGACCTAAAAGAAAAGTTTACCACTGCCCCCATCCTTGTCTACCCAGACATCGACCAGAAATTTTGTCTAGAAACAGATGCATCAGATTTCACTATGGGAGCAGTGCTATCTATTGAACTAGAAGGAAAATGGCACCCAGTCGCTTACTTCTCTCACTTCATGATGTCCAAAGAATGAAACTACCCAATAGCAGATAAAGAGATGCTCTTGGTGATACAAAGCCTTGAGCAATGGTGTCATTACCTAGAAGGAGTGCAACACGAATTTGAAATATGGAATGATCATGTGAATCTTCAATGGTTCATGAAAAGACAAGATCTTAATTGAGACAAGCCTGATGGGCACAGTACATATCCTATTTTTGCTTCAAGTGGATCCACAAAGCCAGTACCCAGATGGGAAAGCCCAACACACTCTCTAGATGAGAAAACCACTCTGATGGAAAGGAGGATGATAATAAAGGAGTCATGGTCATACCACCAGATAAGATTCAGACAGTACAACTCTGGACAGATGACAAAGTGATAATAGAATGGATTAGGAATCTCATTCACAGGTTAAAAGAGACTCAGGTACAAGAGCTAGAAAAGCAATATGAAGTCCATATGGAGCAAGAAGATTTGCTAGTGGACAAAGAAGGAAAGATCTTTGTACCAGAAGACAAAGAACTTCGAATGGAAATAATACACCTCCATCACAATACCCCTATAGCTGGACACCCTGGATCAGAAAAGACAATAGAACTGATTAGATGAACCTTCACATGGCCAGGGCTAACAACCAAAGTAAAAGATTACGTTGCCAGGTGCAACCTATGTGCTAGACACAAAGGGACTAACATCCCACCAACCAGAAAGCTACTACTGCTACCAATACCTGAAAAACCATGGAATGACATATCCACTGACTTCATTACTGGATTACCATCAAGTCAAGGATTTGATGCCATCCTAGTCATCATTGACTGATTCTTGAAAGAGGTAGAATTCATCCCATGTAAATCCACTACTACTGCACTACAGACCATGCATCTCTATCTAGACCATGTCTGGAAAGAGCATGGACTGCTGAGGACTATCGTTTCAGATCAAGGACCACAGTTCGCATCACAGGTGATGAAGGATTTGTGTAGGAGACTGGGAATCCAACCAAAGCTCTCCACTGCTTTCCATCCCCAGACAGATGGACAGACAGAACGGATCAATTGGGATCTACAGCAGTATCTCCACCTCTTCTGTTCCTTGCAGCAGACAAAGTGGGCTGAATGGCTTGCCATCGCCCAGTTTTCATACAACAGTAAACAACAGAGTTCTATAGGGACCTTGCCCTTCAGCATCACATGCACATACCAGCCCCAGATGGGCTTTGAACAATGCACTACCAAGGTGCCTGCCATCAAAGAACTCTCAGACCATATAAAGAAAGTTTGGGAACAAACCCAAACAAACCTAGAAAAGGCTCAACACCATATGAAGGAGCAAGTGGACTGCCACCGCATGGCCACTCCATCTTACCAGATCAGAGACGAAGTGTGGCTCTCAATGGAGAATTTAAGGTTGACTCGAGCATCAAAGAAGCTCACAGAATGATGGATGGGCCCTTATAGTATCATCTGCTTAGTCGGATCAAACACAGTTGAGCTGCGACTGCCCAAATCCATGTGGATCCATCTAGTGGTCAATATCTCACAGATAAAGCCCTATAAAGAAAGGCTATCAGAACAGACAATAATAGAACCAGGGCTGGTGCACATCACCGAAGAAGAAGAAAATGAATGGGAAGTTGAGCAAATTATGGATAGTAGATGGGTTTGTAACCACCTCCAATTCCTGGTGCATTGGAAGGGCTATTCAGACGAGGAACGAACTTGGGAGCCGGAATCCAATCTTGAACACACAAAGCAGGCTATTGTGGACTTCTACAACAACTTGCTGAATGCCCTGCAATGGCTCAGACTAGTGGTACCCAACTTCTTTAATCTATTTAAATATTGCAGATCACCTATTCCAGAAAAGCCACAGCATCAGCTTCCGTTTGATCACCTTGATCATCCATAAGCCTTACCCCAGGAGTGTGCCTGGGTTACCAATGCTCTTATTGTTGATTGAGCCTGGCTCTCACAATGGATTGTATCCACTCCACTTACTACACCACCACTACTCTCATTGCCTATGCATGCCTTTGCCTCACACACCTTCGACTCTATACCCCTATTTATTTTATCACCCCTAAACCTATTGGGAATTGGAAAATGAACAACCCCGACACAGCTTGGGATGATGAATGGGATCCTTCCCACCCACTTGGAAACCATGCAGAACACTGGCTGTTCTTGTGGGACAATAGTTTGGATGCTCATAGCATTCCGAATATGGCTTCTGTTTGGGGTGATGTGAAAGATGAGGAGGAATCCATCCCTGAACTGGAATCTGTCCCAGATCCGAATGATGAGGATTGGACACTGGAGAACTGGCTAGGCCCTTGGAAACTTGCACAGGAGCCTATGCACCTGTGGCTACTGGAAGGAATGCTAGAGCTGGAACGAGATGTTGCAGTCCCCATCCTGGATCCACTACTGTCTGTCCACTCCAATGCTTACCTGTGGCTGGTGCCATATCACTGGCCAGATATTGGCTCCTCCACACAGTATCACCCACAGGTGATGCAGTGGCCACCACACATGAACATGCCATTGGAACAGCATGGCTACTTCATGTGGTACCTTGCCCACCTGACTTGGCCAGAGGAACCACTGGAAGGAGAAATGGGGGACTAGCTGTCAGGATGCCAGCCCTTAGGGAGGGGGTAGTGTAATGTTTCTCTATTTTTCTATCTATTTTATGACCACTTATTTAGTTTCCTTTCTATTTTCTTTCTTGTTTGCCTCTTAGCTAAGGGGTTGGCAGACATAGACTTGGAAATTGGTCTAGCTCAGTCCAGACTCAAGGCAGCATGGCTCAAGGCTATGCAGACTTTTGATGTCATAACCCTGAAATGTTCTAGGGCAGTGATCAGCTGTGATCAACACCCGCTCACACCTTTCCCAAAATAGCCCCTATGACTTGGACTGACTTGACACAACTCATCCTCTTGTCCTGAAGTATATGTCTCTGCTCTGATGCTTTGCCTCATGTACCAGTAGTAGTATCTGCTCATGTATAGCCTCACTAGCATGGACCAGGCACAGCCATGTATAGTAGAGTATAAATATGAGACTCAAAGCAACAAGACCCTCCAGTCTTGTTCTCTTCAAAGATTTCCCTTCTCTCTTATGACTAGTGACGACCCTTCTAAAGTGTCCAGCTCTTAAGTGAGTTAGGTCATTTCAATACATTATCATTGTCAGTCACATTTTCATCATGTTGCATCCGATTGGGTGTGTTGGATGAAGGTATGCCTGTCGTCTTGCCCATCTGACACTCATTATTGTCATGCTGACTTGGGTCAGGCATCATGGATGAAGGTAGATCCATTCCATCACCCTATGGATGCTTACTAACTCTCATTTCAGCTTCATTGGTCAGTTTCCATTTGATTCCCATTAGCTTTGATGGTTCAGATGGTCCAGATGGCCCAGACAGAGGTTTGCTCAGTCCTCCATCAGGCTCCCCTCCAAACTGATGCTCAGGCAGAGGTGGTACCACAGCAAGCGGCCAGTGGTACTCACAACTGACCTTCACAGTCCACTTAAGGCTGTCATAATATCTCACAGCCTTCAGGCCATCCTCATAGCCAACAAAGGTAAATTTCCATGCCCATGGATCCAACTTAGATGGATTCAAGTCCTGATTGAGAATCCAAACAGGACAATCAAATTCCTGGAGAAATGAAATGTCTGGCTGCTTGCTGGACCATTTCTCATATGGTGTTCCATCATGCACAGCCTTGGTATAGGCCTGATTCTGAACATAGGTGACATGCTGAAATGACCTAACTCACTTAAGAGCTAGATGCTTGAGGTGGGGCATTTGGGCTTAGAGTGAGAGAGGGAAATATCGAAGGAGAACAAGACTGGGGGTCTTGCCTTGCTTCGATTCTGGTATTTATACTCTACTGTACAAGGCTGTGCCTGGTCCATGCTAGCGAGGCTATACTACGTGAATAGTGCTATTGGTACATGAGGCCAAGCACCGGGGCAGAGACATACACATTAGGATGAGCGGATGAGTCAAGTCAAGTCAGCCCGAGTCATAGGGGCTATTTCAGGATGCGTGTGCTGGCAGTGTACAGCCATGCATAGCCCGCTACAACATTCTGGGCTTATGACGTCAAGGGTTAGCATAGCCTTGAGCCATGCTTCCTTGGTCTGGACTGGTCGAGGTGCATCCTTGAGTCCTCGTCTGCTAACCCCTTAGCTAAGAGGCGAACAAGAAAGAAAATAGAAAAGAAACTAAGTAAGTGTCTGTTAAGTATCGGAAAATAGATAGAAAAATAGGGAAATGTTACACTACCCCCTCCCTATGAGCTGACATCCTGGCAGCTATTCCTCACCCTCTGGCAGCTCATCAGGCCAGGTCAAATGGGCCAAGTACCATGCAAAATACCCACGCTGTTCTGAGGGCATATTCATGTGTGGCCACTGTGTGACCAAAGGGCGGTACTGGGTTGAGGGGCCGATGTCAGGCCAGTGGTAAGGTGCAGGCCAAAGATATGCATTGGGGTGAACAGGGGGAAGAGGGTCCAGGATAGGAACGGCAGCATTGACTTCCGGTTCCGGCATACCACTAGGGAGCCACAGGTGCATTGGCTCATTGGCTAATTCTCATGGTCCGGGCCAGTTATCTGGTGTCCATCTAGGATCCGTGGGGTCCAGAATATTTTCAAGCTCCGAGATGGAGTCGAGATCCTCGTTCAACTCATCACCCCAAACCGACGCGGTATTCGGGATACTGTGGCTATCTGAGCCATTATCCCAGAGGAATACCCAATGTTCCACGTGGTTTCCAAGAGGGTGAGAGGGGTCCCACTCGTTATCCCAAACAGCCATTGGGTCCTTGATGTCAGGCACTGCCTCTTCATTTTCTGGTTCGGTGGTAATAGATAGAGGGGAGACATAGACAGGGGAGTGGAGGCAGAGGCAAGTGAATGCGCGGAGTGCACTGGTGATGCAAATGCAGATGCAGTCCATTGTGAGAGCAAGGCTCAATCAACAATAAGAGCGTTGGTAACCCAGGCACACCTCTGGGGCAGAGGCTTATGGATGATCAAGGTGATCAAACAGAAGCTAATGCGGTGGCTTTTCTGGAATAGATGATCCACAGTGCTTAAATAAATTAAAGAAGTCAGGGACTGCGATGCGCAACTTGCACAGCGCACTCGGCAATGTCTGATAGAAGTCTGTGATTGCCTGTGTCGTGTGCTCAAGATTGGATTCCAGCTCCCAAGTATGTTCTTCATCAGGGTAGCCCTTCCAATGCACCAGGAATTGGAGGCGATTACAAGCCCATCTGCTATCCACTATTTTCTCGACTTCCCATTCATTTTCTCATTCTTCGGTGACTAGCACCAGTCCAGGTTCAGTAACGGATTGTCCGGGCAATCTTTCTTTATAGGGTTTTATGTGAGATATATTGACTGTGGGGTGAATTCTCATGGATTGGGGAAGGCACAGCTCAACTGTGTTTGGTCCGGCTAAGCGGACGATGCTATATGGTCCTACCCATTGTTCCGTGAGCTTTTTTGATGCTCTGGTCAATTTCAGATTTTCGGTGGATAACCAAACCTGATCTCCGATCTGGTAAGGTGGCGCATCTGATCTATGATGATCTGCATGTTCTTTCATATGGTGCTGGGCTTTCGCCAGGTTCTCTTGGGTCTGGTCCCATACTTTCTTTATATGCTCCAAGAGTTCTTCAGCTGTGGGCGCCTTGGTTGCGCACCGTTCAAAGCCCATGCGTGGCTGATAGGTGTGCATTATGCTGAAGGGTGATGCTCTTGTGGAGGCTTGGGTTTTACTATTATACGAGAACTGTGCGATTGCCAGCCATTCCGTCCATTTCGACTGTTGGGAGAAACAGAAGAGTCAGAGGTACTGCTGTAGATCTTGGTTGACCTGTTCTGTCTGTCTGTCCGTTTGGGGGTGGAAAGCAGTAGAGAGTTTGGGTTTGATTCCTAATCTCTGGCATAAATCTGTCATCACCTGTGATGCAAATTGTGGTCCATGATCCGACGTGATCGTGCATGGGAGTCCGTGTGTCTTCCAGACATGGTCTAGATAGAGATGCACGGTTTGTAGCACAGTAATGGTTTTCTTACATGGGATGAATTCAACCTCCTTGGAGAATCGATCCACAACTACCAAGATGGCATCTAGCCCTTGGCTTTTGGGCAGATCCGTGATAAAGTCGGCAGTGATGTCATTCCATGGTTTTTCGGGTATGGGAAGCGGCAGTAGCTTCCAGCTGGTGGGGCATTTGCTCCTTTGTGTTGGGCACACAAGTCGCACCTGGCAACATAATCTTTTACTTTCATCAGCAGTCCGGACCACATGTAGCTCCTTCGTATTAACTCTAAGGTCTTTTCTCCTCCCGGATGTCCGGCTACGGGGATATCGTGATGAAGGCGTAATATCTCCATTTGGAGTTCTTCATCATCTGGCACGAAGATCTTTCCTTCTTTGTCCACTAGCAAATCTTCTTGCTCCATATGGACTTCATATCACTTTTCAAGATTTTGTACTTCAGTTTCTTTTAATCTATGTACGAGATCTCTGATCCATTTGGTTATTTCATCGTCATCTATCCGGATTTGAACGGTTCGAACCTTTTCTTGTGGTATAACGGTTACTCCTTTATTATCATCATCTTTTCCATCCAAGTGATCCTCTCTTCTAGAAAGGGCATCGGGTTTTCCCATTTGGGTTCCAGCTTTATGTACCCATTTGAAACGAAAGCAGGATAGGTATTGCGCCCATCTGGCTTGTCTACGATTGAGATCTTGTCTTTTCATAAACCATTGAAGGTTCGCATGATTATTCCAAATTTCAAATTTGTTTCGCGCTCCTTCTAGGTAGTGGCACCATTGCTCTAGACTTCGTATGACTGAGAGCATTTCTTTATCTGTGATTGGGTAATTTCTTTCTTCAGGCATCATGGAGTGTGAGGAATAGGCAACGGGGTGCCATTTTCCATCTTTCTCTATAGATAACACTGCTCCAGTCGCGAAGTCCAATGCATCCATCTCTAGGCAGAACTGTTTGTCTATATCAGGGTATGTGAGGATCAGGGCAGTGGTAAACTTTTCTTTTAGATCATCGAAGGCCTTCTGTTGGTGCTCTGTCCATTCGAACGTGATGTCCTTCTTCGTCAGATCGTTGAGCAGCCAGGCGACTTGTGCATAGCCTTCTATGAATCTGTGATAGAAGTTGGCTAATCCGAGAAAGCTTCTTACGTTCTTTACTTTGGTAGGCGTTGGCCATTCCTTGATGGCTTTTACCTTTTTCTCATCCATCTGGATCCCTTCTGAAGTGATGATCATACCAAGGAATTCTACTTGCTTTACTCGGAAGTAGCATTTTTTAGATTTTATGAATAGATTGTTCTTGGCAAGTCGCACGAGAACTTTGAGTATGATTTGATCATGCTCCTTTTGGTTATCAGTTTTCATAAAGATCATTATATCATCAATATAGACGACACATACGTCCTCCATGTCAGCAAATAGTTTGTTCATCATTGTTTGGAACGTTGCCAGAGAGTTGCATAGTCCAAAATACATTACCAGGGGTTCGAATGAACCTCTGTGGCATACAAATGCGGCTTTCCATTCGTCTCCTTCTTTGATTCGAATATTATTATATCTCCATCAGAGATCCATCTTCATGAAGAGCTTGGCTCCAGCTAATTTATCAACAAGTTGGGATATAAGGGGTAAAGGGTAATTATTTCATATGGTGAATTCGTTCAGGTATCGATAATCCTGCACCATGCATTTTCTTCTGTCCTTCTTTGGTACAAAGAAGACAGGCAAGGTTTGTGGTGATTTAGAGGGTTGTATATACCCTTTTGATAGCTGGTCATCTATGAAATCACTAACCTCTTTCTGTTGAGTGGGATCTAGGGGTATCAATCTCCCTTTCTTCAGCACAAAGTCCAGTTTTAGTTCTATAGCATGATCCCATGGCTTTCGAATCAGCATCCTTTTGGATTCCTTCTTTGAGAATACGTGGAGGTATTTGTGATACTCTTTAGGCACTAATTCCTCCGGGGGTTTGTTTTTATCCATTAGCTCTGCAAGTTTCTTGTCTACTTGCTGTCCCTTTTGCATCTCCACGAGGGTCTGAGCCTCTTTTCTCTCAATTTGGTTTAGATGATGTAAGAATGAGGTTCAGCATTTGATCGGGCATCTTGTCATCCATACCGTTTGCTTCTCCCAATCTATTTCGGGATTATGATGCTTTAACCACATGAACCCAAGGATTACTTTATTCTTTCCGAGGTTGGCTATCTCAGCTTTTATCTCTTCTCGGTGTCCATCATATTCCATTACAACGCGGGCATAGTACTTTAGCATTCCTGCGCTGTTCCTTGTGCCATCTGCGTTGTACAGGATTATAGGTCTTGGTAGTGGCTTCAGCGGTATATGATTTTCTTCAGCCCATTTCTGGTCTATGAAGGTCATGTGTGACCCTGAGTCTAATAGGGCTCGTACTGAGGCTTCTTTTCCATTTTTGGCATGTATGATGATCAGTAACTTGATCTCTCTCTTTTTCTGAATTTCTTCTTTCATCTCAGTGGCTATGGCAGCTAAGTGTTGCATATCTATATCTGTTGGTTTGATACTGTGGGGTTTTTCCTGAATAATGGTTGGCATAGGTTCGTATCCATCTGTGACAAGAGTCATGGTCTGCACGTCTGAGCTTCTTTCGGCAGAGTGGTCGCTCAGCTCTTCCAGACTGCTCAAGCTTTTCCTGAGCTCAAGGGCATGGACTGGAATAGCACTCTGACCTGCTCCATAGTCATGCCTTTACATGCACGAGGGATATCTTCATCATCATCCCAAGCGGTGGCTCCTTCCATGTTCATAGATCGGGTGGAGCATACCTTGGTTCTGACGCAATTGGGTTTATGCTTTTCCTGTGTCCAAGAACAGTCTGGGCATTTTGTTGAGTGCTGCTGGCATTCTTTTGCAAAGTGTCTGGGCTTTCCACAATTAAAGCACGTGCTGATCTGTGCACGGGTCTTTTTAAACTTCTTCCCTACGTGGGCTTTCTCTTTTTGGATCATAGCTGCTTCCTGTTCCTCGTCATCGGGTTCGGCTTTCTCTTCCATCTCCATGCGATCCACGTCCATGGCAAAGAGGTCCTGTCTAGCAGTTGTCCTGTTATGGATAAAAGATAGGAGTTGCCTCCTCGTTCCGATGACTTGGCATTTTTCCAAGTAGTCTGGCACGGTTGCCAGTCTGGGTCCTTCCATAAGGATCCTGTTGATGATCTTCTGATCAACGTTCTTTTCAATAATGGAAATGAGATGCAATGTGTCCATTCCCGTTTGGGGTTCATATTCCATGAATTTGATGATCCAGTCATCTATTGGCATCTTTCCTTGTCTCAGAGCTTGCAGCTTAGCTCTAGCCCACTCTTGCTGATTTACGGATCTAAAGAGGGCTTCGATCTCTGTTACGAGGGTGACCCAAGTATAGGTTTCTCCCTGAGATATGAGATCCAACTTTGTCCGGGCAAAATCTCCAGCCTTCTGTCCTTCTAACCGAGATAGGACCGCAATTACAGCTTTCTGGCTTGCCAGTGGAAACACTGTGGCATTTTCATGTAACCATGATTGGATTTTCGTCCACCATTCTTCAAACTTTGATCATGACCTGTTATAGGATCCAGGGTTCACAAAAGCCTTACTAAGCTTTGGGGCCATGGTGGGGTTTGCTGCTGATAACGCTTGCAGGGCGGTGATTTGAGTAGTTGCTTGGTTAATCTGATTTTCTAATGCGGCGATAGTCGCTGCCTGCCTCCTAGTGGTAGTGGTGCTGAGATTGAGTGCAGCTTGTGCATCATCATGTCTTTCCGTGAGGTGATCAAATAGATTAAGGAGGTCATTAGCTAATGTGGCATTGATCTGAATCGCTTGTAGGTTGGCGATGAATGCCTGTCGATCAAATGGATGACTCATTTCTCTTGGCTTTTTCTATCAAGAAGCAATATCCAGTTCTATGCCAAGGGGTAGGAGGCCACAGAATATATGGGGTGTGGTCCGAGGTCTGCTCAGTGAGTTGCTCTAGATTCGTAAGAGCTCTCTCTGCTGTCTCCTGTGTCCTCCTTCTCGCTGCTCTGGCTAGTAAGGTTCTTTCCCTAGCGAGGATGTACCAGTTCCTAAATGTGTGTCTCCTTTCCGCTGGACTCTGTCCAATGGTGTAGCGCGACGTCAATGCGATTTGTTCGTCGAATGGGATAGAGTCCATATATGCAAGTGTTTTGGAGTCTGAACTCTCAGGGTTCTCTCTTCTTTCAATCTGCTCTTGGCATTCCTGTTCCACTTTGATGATATGTGGAGGCACTTCTTCAATTATGTGCTCTTCTCTTACTGGTTCTGATCTGATCAGGATCTGTTCAATTTCCACAATTTCGTATTACACATATAGTAGTCTAATATGGAAGGAAATGATGAGGATGCTGAAGTGTTGAGCGGGGTTGAAGAGGAGTAATGATGTCACGAGCAAGAGGCTCGTGAGGGTGAAACCAACGGGGGTAAGAAGGAGGATGAGGAGGGCCGGGAGTAGGAGGTCTCTGTCAAATTCTAATTCTCTCCTGGATGTCTGCACGCGCCGCATGGACTCATTGCCTCAGCTTTGCTGCTCTGGCGGTGTTCCAGTTTCTCTCCTCAGCAAGGTGTATCCCCTCCTGAATAAGATTGTCGATCTCCCTCTGTAATCTCTCCCTAGTTGCACGTCTAAATCCACTTGCCTCAGTTGTCGATCCACGATGTCTTCCATTAGTAACTCTGGTCCAGTCTACTGGTTCCGCTAGGAGCGGGGCTGGCCGATCAGGGGTAGAGGGGCAGTATGGGGGTGTGCCAACTTTGTGCTCAAAAGGGATGATGATATCCCCTTCAAGATCTGCTTCGGTTTCTACTAAGGTGGATGGCGCGTCGTCCAGGCCGAGGGTACTTCTCTCCCTGGCAGTCCTTAGTCCTTCATCTAAACTAGTACAATAGTTGGATAATCCCTCCAACTCTTCCAATCTCCATTCAGCTACCTCTCTTTCTTCTGGTTCCAATTCCGGGTAGAGTAGCTGTAATGGGCTTCTTGAGCTCCTGATGCGATTCCCCTATGGATAAGGTGGAATGCCATTACTATACCTGTAGGTCCTCTTCATCTTCTACTTTAAGCTCCACTGGCCAATCTGGTATGAGGTCTTCGAGCGTTACTGTGGATGGCCCGGCTCGTGCAACAGGGTCCAGGAAACCTCTTGTTCTGGCAAGGGAGTATTCCAATAAGTCTTCAATGTGGTAGTACAACACTTGAAAGATGTTCAGTACTCCTAGATGAACATGATGGGGAATCCTACTGGTGAACCCGAGTTCCTTTAGTCGACTTGTATATCTTCCGGCAGGTAGCTAATCCGGCGGGTAATGTCAGTCTTGTTCTAATGAAACGACCTAACTCACTTAAGAGCTAGACGCTTGAGGTGGGGTATTTGGGCTTAGAGTGAGAGAGGGAAATATCGAAGGAGAACAAGACTGGGGGTCTTGCCTCGCTTCGATTCTGGTATTTATACTCTACTGTACAAGGCTGTGCCTGGTCTGTGCTAGCAAGGCTATACTACGCGAATAGTGCTATTGGTACATGAGGCCAAGCACTGGGGCAGAGACATACACGTTAGGACGAGCGGATGAGTCGAGTCGAGTCAGCCCGAGTCATAGGGGCTATTTCAGGATGCATGTGCTGGCAGCGTACAGCCATGCATAGCCCGCTACAACATTCCGGAGTTATGACGTCAAGGGTTAGCATAGCCTTGAGCCATGCTTCCTTGGTCTGGACTGGTCGAGGTGCATCCTTGAGTCCTTGTCTGCTAACCCCTTAGCTAAGAGGCGAACAAGAAAGAAAATAGAAAAGAAACTAAGTAAGTGTCTGTTAAGTATTGGAAAATAGATAGAAAAATAGGGAAACGTTACACATGCATTATTGCCTCTGGCCACAATTCATTCGGTAAGTCATACACAAACAGCATAGAGTGTGACAACTTGATGATGGTTTTATTCCAGTGTTCTGTAACACCATTCTGCTCTAGTATATATGGAGTGGTGGTTTGGAACTCAATTCCATGGTCCAGACACCAAACCCATAAGTCTTTATTAACATACTTGCAGCCATTATCGGCATGCAGTACTTTTGGCATGAATGAGTACTGATGCTCAATATACATAGGTCAGGTACTGTTTAACCTTCATAGGTGCTTCATCTTTTGTTTTCATGAAGCTAATTGTGCAGTTCTGGCTTGCATTATCAATAAATGAGATGTAATAATGAAACCCTTGCAGCAATGTCACATGTGCAGGCCCCCACACATCAGTATGAGTGAGTTCACCAGGTTTTCAAGCCACACACTTGCTCCTCTGTGGTAGGGGCAACTGGCAAGCCTTAGCCTTAATACATGCTTCACACTCAAAGTCCTGGGGACTATCACGCAACAGGAAGCCATCAACAAGGTTCTTTCCATGTAAGTTGCATAGTCCACTGATGCTGATATGGCCCAACTGGCGATGCCACTCCAATGTGGAAACTCACAGTTCTCTACATTTGCAGCCAGTCATCCAGGTCTCTTCCAAGCCATCAATAGTCATCTTCAAGTGTCATATAAGCTGTCCATCATATCCTGTGTCCATATGGTCAAGGTCCATCTCTATCCATACGTATCCATGTTGTTATCTGATTATCTGTGTTATCTGTCTGTAGTTGGACTCACTGGACAGTGTTTTTACTTTGTGGTTGGTGTTTATTCATCTCGTTTAACCTTTTATGAGCTTGTCTGGCATTAGGGAACTTGGAGAAAGACTTAGAGATTGAGATTTATCTTGTTGTTGCCTTATTTCTTTTTAGCTACATTGTGGCATTAGGATCCACATTGTAGAAGTCTTGGGAATGCCCGGACTATAAAATCTTGTGTAGGGATCTTGAATCTCATCTTGTGCTCATCCGCCTTGATCACCCTCATCTTGAGTCTCTCACCACCTCATCATCATTGTTTTCATTGTCATTGTCACATCCAGTCCTCATCCTAGACTGGATATACTGCATTCGAACCAGACACAGTCCAGATTCCTCAATTCGTATGCCTGGTGTAGTTGAGCCACCCCTTCTCAACCTATTCAACCTGCATGAACCCCTTGGGACAAGTCCTACACTCGCTCCCACCTTCTATCCCCTTTTTCTTACTTGACCTCCTGGTTGAGTCCAACCTTTTTTATATTTCTTCAACTGGAGCCCACCGCAAGGGGTTCCACTAGGTTGATGAGAAGGTTGCTCAGACCCACTCCTCAGCATCAAGAGCTCAAGGATCTCCTCTCTGAATTTTGCCAACTGAATATTTCCACAGATTCTGACTTCTTTCATCTGGTGTCACCAGAGAATGAACATCACCAATACCTTATGTCACCTGAAGCTTCTACATCTGATTCTCCATTTGTACCTGATTCTCCATTTGTCCCAGGGGCATTTATCCACTCAACCCCCCCTCCTACTCATAGATTCTCAGTCCTTTCCTTTCCATCTCCTTTAACTTCCCTCTTGTCATCCCCCATTTTGTCTTCGTCTCATTTACCATTGTCCTCATCTTTATCCCTGTCCTTATCATTTCTTTTTGACACATCCGTATATCTGGACATGTCTGAGACTCATCCAGTAACCAGTACCCTGGTTGTTTCCCCACTTCCCTTACCAGTATGATTACCATCCCCCCCAGTTCCAGTTCATGCTCCATCTGTCGTTTCTTCATTTCCTCCATCACACATACCTCATCCTCCTTCTGCTCATTTATTTAATCCAGTCAATCCAACTCGACCAACTACTAACCCTTCACAGAACTCCCATCAACCAATGGCATAACAAGGATTCCAGATGCCCCTTTATGGCATCCCAAACACTCCCAAATTCAATGGGAAAACCCCATCCAAGCTTCCATGCTACCTTGAAGATATCAACCTTCTCAGCACAGCCGAAGGTCTTACCGACACATGAAAGATCAAGGCAGCTATCCAATATGCCATCCTTGATGAAGCAGAAGTCTGGGAGACCCTCCCAGAAGCAAATGCCAATCCAGCAAACTGGGATGACTTTGTCACCAAGGTCAAGAAGCTCTACCCCAGATATGAGGGTAACAACTGGTACTGTCACGCTGACATCCAGTACCTCATTCAAAGTTATCAGACGAAGGAAATGTGCAACCAGGACAACCTTGGAGAATACTCTTGAGCATTCTGTAAGGTTACTGCACCACTAATCACTAGCAGGAAACTATCCAAGACAGAGTGTGATATGCTCTATCTCAACAGTTTCCCTTCTCTTCTTCAGCAGAAGATGCATGAGCACCTGCTCATCATAAAGCAGGACATCCATCTGGAGGATCTGTATCTGATGGTGGATGTGACCCAGGTTACAACATTCCTGCTGACTGGTTCTGCTTTTCATTCAACAGTTTCTTCTCTAGTGACAGCTACACAGCCACCTTCATCTTACTGTTTGCCTTGGGCTTCTGCCCAATATTCTTCATCTGTTCTGTCCTTTAACTCCATGCCTGTTGTGAAGTCTGAGGTCAACCAGGCCTCACATACTCTGTCCCTGTGCAAGTTCTGTGCAGGTCCAGGACACTTTACCTGTACCTGTTCCATTTGTATGGAGTATTTGAACACTGGGAAAGTTATCCAGGGCATGGATGGCAGGTTGTACTTGCCAGATGGGTCGGAGATACCACAAGTACCAGGTGAATGGTGTCTTAAGGACGCCATTGATTAGATCATGGGATCAAGGCAGTCAGCCCAGCCCATAGCCTCTACTTCATCTTCATCTGATTTCTTGAGGGATGCACCCCCTCATATTTCTGCTAACATTCTCTCTGCAGCATATCCAGATACTCCAGCCATCCTTGACATCGACTCGTCTGTCTTCATGACAATGAAGTCTGATGCAGAGGAGGTCACTGATTCCATCTCTGTTGTTGCTGATCCCAAGTTTCAGCCATATTTCGCACATGCTTGGGCTACGTTCCAAGCAGATAAGGTGTTGAAGCACAAGGGGAAGAAGAAGTTTGATGGTGTCCATGTTCCAGCTTGCAGGAACCTGGAACCCCAACAACAATCATCCTCATCATCGTCTTGCAATGCTAGCTCATCGCAAGACATCCAGCGCAACCGTCAATTGTCTGCCCCTAGTGCAGCACCATCATCTGTTGAGAAGCCCAGATCATCTGGTACCAGCACTGCCAAGTCTGGAAACCCAGCAACTGTTCCTCCTCATGCCAATCAGCCAAATTTGTTCGCACCTACAACTCAGTACAAATATTCCTTCCCTCTCAAAGATGACTCTGCACCAAAATGAGTCCTTGACTTTGTCCTAGACACCAGTGTTCCAGTCCCAGTTGAAGACCTCCTTGCAGTGTCCCCAGAAATTCGCAAACAATTTTGGGACTTAACCACTGTGAAGCATGTTACTAATCCTTCCTCCAATCTCATACACATCAACAAGCTTGCTGGTCGTGACCCACTCATAATCACTCACAACTATGGAGACCAGATACTCCAGAACAACAACAGACTTATTGTCACTCATCACAATCTTCCTCTTTGCACCATCAAAGCAAAGATCAGTCCATCTGGACATCCAATTTTAGGTGTCTTGGACTCAGGATCTGAGATTATCGCAATGCCTAAGTACATTTGGGAAGAGTTAGGTCTGCCAATCCAGTTGGACCATACAATGAAAATGTCATCAGCTAACACTAGTGTTGACACCATGATTGGTGTACTTGAAAATCTCATTCATGACTTTGGTGCAGGCAAAGTAATGGTATAGGTCCAAGTCCTTGGGCATGCCAACTTCAACCTGTTGCTGGGTTGTCCTTTCCACTGTCTAATGAGCGCTACTACTGAAGATTTCCCAGACAGTTTGCAGAATATCATGCTCCATGACCCCAATTCTGGCAAGCAGTTCATGCTGCCAACATATCTGTGATCTGAAGGGTGTCCTTGCTGCTGTGAGAAGAAGCACTGTAACAGCCATCAATCCATTGTTGAGATGGGTTTTTAGACATCAATGATCCGGAATTTAACCAGGAAGAGTTGGGTAACAGTCATCCATTGTCAATCTTGTCTTACCCTTCTTCATCTTTTCTTGTGTCTTCATCGTACACTCATCTTGCTTCACCTTCATTTGGACATTCTCTGGACTATCTGTTTTTGTCTTCAACTCAATCTGTTCTGTCTCTGGATGCTTGTTCTGCCCTTTCATCCATTTATTTGTACAATACATCTTCTCATGCACTGGCCTACAAGCCAGTAGTGAAGAAGATTCACTCCATTGTTGCTCTGGTTGATGAAGAGTTTTGGATTACCCAGACTCTTCTGGACGATCTGCCTGCCAGACTTGCTGATTTGCCTACCAATCCTTCTGATTTCATTCCTGGACTTTGTTTTACACAGGAATGTGCTGACAAGTTAGATCTGGATCCTGTAAATTGGCTCTGGCCTGAAGAGGTCAAGCTCATTCATTGGATCATCCATGAACACAAAAACACATTTGCCTGGGTACCAACTGAATGCAGTTGCCTAGATGAGCATTATTTCCCTTCCATTAAAATTCCAATGGTATTCCATATGCCATGGATGCTCCAAAATATTCCAGTTCCTCCTGCAATGTGGGCTGATACTATACAGATTATCAAGGACCAGATTGCATCTGGAGTCTACAAACCCTTCAGTGCCACCTATTGCTCTCACTGGTTTTGCATCCTCAAACAGGACAGCAAATCTCTTCGACTTGTCCATGACCTCCAGCCCCTTAATGCAGTCACTATCTGTGACTCATCCACTTCCCCATTCATCGAACACTTTGCAGAATCCTTTGCCAGATATGCAGTGTATGGGATGATGGACTTGTTTGCCAGCTATGACCAACACCCGTTACACCCAGATTCTCATGACCTGACAACTTTCAACAGTCCAATGGGTCCTCACCATATCACCACTGTCCCCATGGGATATACCAATGTGGTTCAGATATACCAGGCAGACATGTCATTCATCCTTCAGGATGAAATTCCTCATTTCACCTATCCCTTCATTGACAACCTTCCAGTCAAATCCATACTAACCTGTTACCAGAATCCGGATGGCTCATATGAGACCATTCTGGACAACTCAGGAATTCAATGCTTCATCTGGGAGCACCTCCAAGTCATCCACCACATTCTCCAGCATCTTCAAAACGTAGGCACTATCATATCAGCCAAAAAGTTCATCCTTGCTGCACCAGATGCCACCATTGTCGGTTACAAATGCACATTCAAGGGTTGTGTCCCTCATGAAAACAAGGTACAAAAGATCCAAGACTGGCCTGAGTGCCAGAATCTCACCCATGTTTGTGGTTTTCTTGATGTCTGCAGTGTACTCTGCATTTTTATCTGTGATTTTGCCTCTATTGCCTATCCTCTTGTTACCCTTACTCAAAAAGACATCCCTTTTGAATGGAAGGAGCCACAAAAGCTTGCCATGCAGCATCTCAAGGACACTATCTGCAATTCTCCCACTCTCTGGCATCTGGATTACAAATCCAGTCAGGAGGTGATCCTAGCCATTGACACATCCATGATCATGGTCAGATATATTCTGTCTCAGGAGGGAGATGACAGCAAGCATTATCCAAATCATTTTGATTCTATCAGTTTGACAGAAGTCAAGAGTCATTACTCTCAGGCAAAATTGGAATTATATGGACTATTCCATGCCCTCCATGCAGTCTGTGTTTTTGTTTTTGGCATTTCTAATTTCACAGTGGGAATGGACACGAAATACATCAAAGGGATGATAAATAATCCTGATCTCCAGCCAAATGCAACCATTAATCGGTGGATTGCAGGTATCCTCTTGTTTACATTCTGTCTTGTTCACATTCTGACTACCTGTCACATGGGAGCTGATGGACTGTCCCATTGTCCACCATCTGATGATGACTTCAAGGATTGGCTCAACCAAATGTATTCCTTTGCCATGTATCTTTCGAACGATTGTCTTTCTGTGTCTGGTTCTCTTGCTCACTTTTCTCACTCTCCATTGTTTCGTCCTTGTTCTCTGCATATCATCTCCATTTTCCTGCACACAGATTCAGATCCTGATGCCAACAATCCCATGCTTCCCCAGTCACCCAAAGCGATTGCAAAGGATGTCTGGATTGACTGGATCCAGGACTTTCTTGTCTCTAATACCCATCCTCCTGACCTTTCTGATTCAGATTACCAATCCTTCATCAATATGGCAACTTGCTTCTTTGTTCTCAATGATTTTTTGTACTGTTGAGAACCTCATAGATGCCACCAGCTCATTGTTCTGCTTGGACAATGATATGGACTCATTAAAGAGGCTCATGATGACCTCGGACACAAAGATGTCTTCTCCATCTGTTCATGTTTACTCTTGCACTTCTGGTGGCCCATGTTGGTCGATGACATCAAGTGGTACATCAAAACCTGCCATGAGCATCAAATTAGACAGACCCAAAAGCTCCACATACCACCGACCATCCCAATGGTCGGTGGTCTTTTTCACAAAGCTCATATTGATACCATGGTTATGCCACAATCAGGTGGTTACTGTTTTATCATTCAGGCCTGGTGCACACTCACTGCATATCCGGAATGGCATATGCTCCAGTTGGAAAACACATCCTCTCTTGCTTCTTTCATTTTTGAAGATATTCTGTGCTGTTGGGGAGCTATATCTGAGCTCATTACTGACAATGGTCCTGCTTTTGTCCAAGCTCTTGACATTCTTGCAGACTGATATGGAATCTGGCATATCTGGATTTCTCCCTACAACTCACAGGTGAATGGCATGGTCGAACGGCGTCACTATGATGTCCAGGAGGCCATTGTCAAAAGTACTCTGGGAGGGGAGGTGTGCTGGCCATTAACTGCACACTTCATTTTTTGGGTAGAATGAGTTACTATCTTGAAATCAACCAGACTCTCCCCCTATTTCATGGTACATGGCATTGAGCCACTCTTTCCTTTTGATCTCATTGAAGCTACCTTTCTTGTACCTGCACCCAAAACTGACCCCCAATCTAGATCCTCCCTGATTGCTTGGCATGCATGCCAACTCCAAAAGTGACAGGAGGACATTCAAAATATCTGTCAAAATGTCCTTCACTCCTGGTTCATGTCCTTGAAGCAATTCAAGACACACTTCAAGAACTGTATCTGAGCTCAAGCATTCAACCAAGGTGACCTCATCTTGGTCCAGAATACCTGGATTGAGAAGGAGTTAAACCAGAAGATGAAGCCATGCTACCTTGGTCCAATGGTGGTCCTTTGCAGGACTACTGGAGGATCATACCTGCTGGCTGAGTTGGATGGTTCCATTTCAAAACTACATTATGCTGCATTTTGACTACTTCCTTATTTCCCCAGAACCAAAATCTCCATTCCAGTCACAGACCTGACCAGATTGGACAATAATAAGCTCGACAAGTTCAATGCAGAAGATGACATACAAGATGAGGATGGAGAGGTCATCGACAACTAATCCAACAAGGACTTCATCTATCCTTTGTTTCATTTCACGTTGAACTATCTGCTACATATCTGTTTTCATCCTAGGTTTAATCCAGTGTATCTGTTTCTATCCTGGTTTTCGTTCAGTGTCTCAATACCTCTCTATGTCACTGAAAAACAAGAAAAACAGACAAGGGCATCACTTATATTCTCTTTCTCTCATCTCATACTCTACAAATAAAAACATAAAGGACTTCTATGAAACCAAAAGACAACAGACAAAATGCTAAAAGAAACATAAAGATGTCTTTCACTCTCTGTATGTCTCAATGAACTTGTTACTTACTCATTTTGTTTCAAATGCATGAACGAGACATGTGCCCCTTACATATTTTATTTCTTGAGATCTGGTATTGTTCCGCACAATCCAGTCTCAATCGTCTTGGGATCCATGCAGGAAAAGTTGCAGAAAGAAGTCAAAGAAAACAAGACAAGTGGAAACTCGCAAAATAGTGTCATCTCCTTCATTACTCACTTATAAACTCCTTTCTTTTACTTATCTCACTTTCTTCTTACTTAGGGATCTGCCGGATTGGACACAGACATGCAACTGGATTACAAGTACACAACACCAGGACTATATATGTGACTTGGATACCTTCCCTCACATTCCCAATGCTGTCTTGATTAATGCCAGATCCACCATCTGGTCCACTACCTCTGCCTCCATTTCCGCCATTTCCACCTCAGCTGTAACGAATCCCTAAGATGGGTGTACATTTCATTTTTCCATCATTCTTGGTTGCGGGTCACAGCCACAGCACAGCCACAGAGTCATCACAAGTCATCACAAATCATAACAAGTCATAACAAGTCACAACAAGTCATACCGAGTCATGACCTCGATCGAGTCACATCGAGTCATAACAAGTCATACCGAGTCATACCAGAGTCAGTAGGAGTCACTCTTGGTCACTCTGACTCACATGCCTCATGCAGCAGGCACTGCACACAGGATTGCACAGGATGCACAGGATAGCACAGCCAGGTAC
>JBBPKX010000229.1:0-15956 GCA_038089435.1 Boletus austroedulis | reverse complement strand
TCGAATTGACATTTCTGCGAAAATTTATCGAGCGACACAATGCGGGAATTCCTCACAACCCACGTCTTCGCCACCTCGGACCGGGTGCGCAACCTCCACATATAGATGAAACAATGGATATGTCCACGCCTGAATTATCTGACCCAGGATACCCACCCCCCGGTTTAGTGGACCAAATGGCACGTCTGCAGCAAGGTATGCAAACCCTCTCTCTGGCAACGTGTATTTAGTGAATCAAGGAGATTTCCATCCAGAGAATGCCTCTGGCGTCTCAAGCCCTAACTATGCACATTCGCCGGGGACATCACATCGTTCTCATCTCATCAGACCTCCGCCGTCACCTTCCACGGCGACATATGAACAGCTGATACAAGAAGCTCAAGCCTCAGGTCAGAGACATTTGACACATCGTATGGCATGGTGCCAAGACTTGACTGTATTGGAAGGCCAATTCCTGCAGGACGCGAGGACTACGTTATCCAGAGCGCAATCACAAACCCAAGAAGCGTTCCAGCGGTACACCGCATGTCTGGAAGCCGAAGCCCGTGCAAGGCGAGAGGTCGTCCTTGCCGAGCAACACCGTGATGAATTGAGTAAGTGCCATGGGCACGAGGGCGCGAGAACATTACACTTAATTGTTTTACCAGTGTCTGCGCTACTCTCACGGACACAGACAACCGTCGGTACGTAAGATGGGCATTCGGACACCCCGCTCTCCTTGGTTCTCACAGCCCACGACAAAGAATATGCGCGCCATCCATCTTTGTCTCAAGAGGATGTACGGAATTCCCAACATACTGCACAGCATCCACAACACAGTCAGCAAGACGTAAGATTAGTTATTCGACTCGGATGAGATATGCCAGTTGACGCTATGCATTGGCAGTATTCGTCACATCATCTTACGGAGCGTAGGCCCTCGGTTGAAATGATGACCCACAGCAGTCCTAGGTCGCTAGATTGGCGGCAGCCCGATGTGTCAAACGCGTATGCCGGGGGACTGGAGGCGATCCCTCAATCCGAGGTAGGGAAATTCCTGTGCCTACCTCCTTGAACCTAAATTTACTGAGTAGATGCGATCATCAAGCGACTCTTACAAGTCCGAGCGCAAGCACTCGCGGACCTGGGAGCAGGGTGGTCAGGTTGACATTCGAGGTATATACTACCTGTGTTGCCATGGACTCGAAGAATTTGACTCATTGAGCGCTGGCAGTTCTGCAGGACGTCACAGGATTACCGCCACGAAAACGCGGCCATCATATGGTCGATCCAGCGGGTCACAGCGCATCTCTGTTGTCCCAGACGATGGCACTGCCTCTATAATTCTTTTGTGTGCGCTGGCCGCCTCTCGGTATTCATAGATATGCCCGGGGGTTCTGATATTCAAAACCTTGCTTTTTATGGGAGACGTTGGATACCGCTTCGTTGCCTGAGCGCAGCTTCGTATCGCTGTTCTGTTTCATAGCACTGCACAACTAGATTTCTCGTCCCTTGGCGTTGCTATTCATTGCTTTCCTTGCGTTATCAACCTGTATCATAATCACGACCGCTGTATCCCCCTGCCATTTTATACTCACGAGGTTCGGCTCATCACATCATCCCACCTTGTGAAAATCGTCAAAGGTGACGTGAACTACACAAGGTCCGACCCAGGTTCGCTAGGGTGATGGGTGTGTAATCCTGGGAGTGGAAATATTAATATTCTCAATATCAAGTGGCTTTCCGAGCGAGCTCCAACGTTCCTTGTCCTGGTGAGTAATTTGCTCGACCACCGTACACATTCCCACTGAATGTCCACCGGCAGACACTCGCGGGCGCAGGTCACTGGGCAAAGCGGGCACTGAGAAGTTGCTCAATTGAACGTGTCGGAACTCCAAAGTAACATAACTATGATTATGTAATGCAATGTGTGTGTGTCCTCCGAGTCCGCCGAGCGCCGGCAGCCAATGCGAAAAAGAATTGCAAGTTGAACCTGTTCGCTCACCAAGCAAGAAACTCAGCCAGCCGTCCCCACACCACTGTACGATGTCTCCATCATCGCTGGTGCATTGCTTGGTCATAGCGACCCCGAACTGCTTTGACCAGGACAGTCTCGTAGCGAATCCCCGACCAACCATTACCGCGCACGACCCGCATTATTGAATGCGTTGTCCCAGTGTTTGCCTTGTAGTGCTTGTGTCCGCTGAAACGCTTTGACAAGAGGGCCATGACTCCGGTGGTCAGGATAATCGCGTGTCGCACACGTGTGGACCGCATCTCATCTGTTAAAAAGGCGTTTGTCGTGTCAATCACAAGTACATCCTAGGATCACTGTTTCACTCCCCGAAACGACGTCCTTGTCCCGGAGAGTTTCTTTATATCCCGCACCTTTGCTTGTGTTCTTTCTGACAGCAATCGTTTCAAACATGCAGGACAAACCACCGCCACATCGGAATTATCGCAGTGTGTAGTTTGCTGAACGACAATGAACAAAGACTGATTATCACCCAAGCAAAGTTGTGTCGCAACTATGCCAACGGAAGCTGCTCTTTTGGTGAAAAGTGCACTTTTATCCACCCGGCGCCGACTTCATTCCCGCTTGCACAACACGCCTTTACCTGGAACGCTCTTCTTCTGCCACAACTACTCGCTCTCTCTAACCAGCAAGCAGCTCAGAAGCCGATGATACGACGATCACCGCCACGGTCCCAAGGTCCGCAGCTGGTTGGCGAGGACCCATCACCAACAACTTCCCTTCTGCTCTCCCGGTCTGATTGTACCTCTCCGGACCAAGTGCCACCAACCAAACGATCTAGCAGACGGAAGAGGTACGCCTGCAGAAATTTCGTTCGCACAGGAGGTTGGTGTCCGACCGGAGGACACTGTAAATTGTAAGCCCCATTCGTGTGTGCTACTTATAGTTGATCTAATATTGTCGTTAGTCAGCATGATGTGGCTACCTTACACTCCGCGGGTCAGAAAACAAATCGCGCACTCCCTTTTACGTCTAATACGCACGGGGAAGGGGGGAGACTAATCAGTGGTGGCGTTTCATTGGGTATACAGCCATCGTCGATTGCTAGCCGGACCCGTTCAATGCCTCAATCCACCACAGCCGAGCTGATGCCGCCGTTTTCGCCCATACGTCACCCTCCCATGAACTCCGGCGTTCTTCATGGACACTCGGACCAACCGGTGTATTTCTCCAACTATCCCTTGCGACCTTACCAGCCTTATTATCCCACTGTGCCTGCTTTGGCTATTCCTGCAGGCCCGTGCTCGGTTGCGCGGCAAAGTATCTATCCCCCACCTCAATCCGCTGCACCGCCGAGGGAAGCGCAGACTAGTTTGCTGATGGGATCGTATGAAATGAATGGCACGACGTATTTTCCAGCATTCATACCTTCTGTCTCCGTGCCACACCCGCCGGCGTCAGTGCCCGTCCACTCAATTCCATTCAATCATACGGTGCCTGGTCCCGTATACCCATACCATGCACCTACATCCCTTCATGCAGGCCACTACAAAATTCATCAGACTTCATTTGATCCTTTCGCATCGGACCAGATCAAGCCCAGTGAACTGCCTGTCACTCCATGGCTTGAGGATTATCAGATGTCGCCGGCGCAGCAGGACGTCCTTAGGCTTCCAGCGCCATCGCCATCTCCGCCCAGTGGCGACCAAGGCCTGACGACTACCAGTGGCAGGCCGACCGTTGTCCAAGAATATGAATTCCCATTTCGACCTATGAAAGAGCACCGGGTAGGCCACGCACGTCGTATCAGTGTTAACATCAAAAAACATGTGCGGGTCAAAAGTGGCTAGTGGCTACAACAGTCTGACGGCCCGCTGTCGCCCTCTTTTTGCAAAAAAAAAAAATAACAAACGCATTAAGACGCCGTATGGACAGGTCATCTGACCAATTACTCTGTCTGTCTCGTCTGTGTATGTCTTTTTTTATCACTCGATCATGTCACAACATTCATGTACACGTTTTCCACACTCCATCCCACTTTTTTTTTCTCCGAGTCATCGACATTGTGTAAGACAGAGGCACTGTTTTCTCTCCCAACTTGTGTATAGCTATGTACGCGTTCGCAGCTTAATTACAAATGTAATGTATGTCATCCCGAGTTCAGTTCGATCAGTTCGGGGAGGTGCAAGAGTGTGCTAAGCTCCCAGTCCCGCAGCCATCTCAATATCGGTCCTCCGTCGGGACCGCGTCCAAGTGGGAGTTTACGTCTGCTCGTTCACGTAGCCAACTTCCACGATCATCTTACACTTGAATTAATGAACGTGTCATATGCTGAGGCGAGGCCGAGGCTGATGCAGACGGTCTTGCATCTCTGACCATGAAGCTGCCAATTTTGGATGGGACACGGAAAGCTACTTACGATTACAGGTATACAAACACGGGGGCCCCAAAGACGAGGAAAAACTGGGAGGGAGTTGGTATGATACACACGAGGAAAAAAAACAGTGCTAAATGAAACAGGATAAATACAAGTGGAAGCAAGGTCCTAAAAAGCCCTACATAATCGATGAAAAATCGCGCTAAGGGAACAGGTCCAGCGAAGAGGAAGTACGCAAAGTCCCTCCTCCATGTCAACCAAGAATGTGAATGTTCCAATAAGGACATCATCGCTCCCGATCGCGGGCTCACACGAGCGGTACCACGACCATGCCAGGAAAATGAAGAATCATTTTTTTTTAAAAAAGGGATGCAGAATCGCATCACGAAGCTCACGCAAACAGCTCAGCACCCTCGATTTCGTACGAGAAATCTAGGACCACAATCTTTTGATCATGTGATGTGCTGACGAAAGACATCACATCAGCTCTAGTCCCGCAAGCAGCCAGATCCGAGAGCAGTAAAGTCTTACCTGACAATCTTCCCAACATCGAACTTGACGTCGAAGATATGACTAGCGTGGAGATTTCGAAACTCCCTGACCAATCGGCCTACGCCATTTGTTTTCCGGCAAGATGGCTCGGTTCCATGCTGGGAACCAATATCTGCCGCTTCCCCGTGCCATTCCCAGACTCTGACACTTTTATCGTAGCTCGTACTCACGATATACCCTGTCTTGGGGTCAAAGCAAAGAGCCCTGACTAATAGGGTGTGTCCCGCGAATGTGTGTAAGCATTCACCAGTGGAAGCCCGCCATAACTTGATCGTGCAGTCATTCGATCCACTCAGGATGAGGCCGTCCTGGAGCATAGTGAGCAAATACAATACCACTAGATATGGAGACGTGCCTTGAATTCAATACAAGCCAATCCCTTCTCGTGCCCTTCAAAGACACGGATGCATTCACCTGTTTCAACATCCCAGAGCATCATCTTCCCATCACCGCTTGCGCTCACAACTCTCCCATTCTCCAGTCCGACGGCGTTCACCGGACCTTCATGTCCGCGTAGGACCGTATGGAGAGTCAGGGTCTTGCGATCATAGACGTGCATCAAAGCATCCTTGGAACTTTTTGCGGATCATGAATAGCAGCTCCGACAATCTCGGAGAGAAAACTTGCCATGAGACAATCCAATTGTCGTCCATTCTTAGATCCAAGACACCTCCCGAATGTCCTAGGAGAACTTTGCGTTTCTCCGCAGATATCTTCCTAGGAGGACCGAAGTCCCCGAAAGTCGCAATTGGGTAGGAGTCTCTCGATTTTCCGACTCCACCGCCATCGGCGGTAGCGTATTCCTCGGGCCCTGCAGGCGTAGATACTAGGTCCCAAACGCAAACCGTGCAATCGCTGCTTCCGCTGACCATGAAGCCACGGCAGACGCCGTCGCTTCCCAAGTCCCAGTCACGTTCGAATTTGAGGCACAGTACACTACCCGTGTGGCCTTCAAATGAAGCCAAACATCTGCCTGTTTTGATACACCAGACCTTGATCGTCCGGTCTCGTGAACCGGAGATGATACGCGACGAATCAAAGTCAAGGCAGTAAACGCTGTCAAGAACGGTAAGTCACGATAAAGGCAATATCCAGCAACCCACCTGTCCCTATGACCATCGATCCTGAGCACATGGGGCGTGCCCTCAGGATCCCGCCAGCGCTGTTCAAGAATCGACCGACCACGGTATAGGTTATGCCAATCGAGCATTAGGGGTGCGTGTTTTGATATCGGCTGGGGTATCGGCTCTTGTTCTATGACTTGATGGCTGCCTCCAATACCTTCCTCGGAAGGAACATCCAAACGTCGATCGTTTTCTTCTCGGGGTTTCTCAGAAGGATATATAAATGACCCTTTACCAGTACCCTCATGCCCAAGCCTTGCACTCTCCTTGAGCTTCATATTAGCCCGATCAAAATTGATAGCCCAACCTCTCGGGTAGTCACACTGTTCCCCGTCGTGTTCGATTATGGGTATGGAGAGACCATGGATACCTTCGTCCCTGACACCTCGACATCTGCGACCGAAATCTCCAAAGGAGTCCTGGGTGCGATGGCCGAGGTCTGAGGATTGACTTGGGGTGTGACTGGGTACACGAGGAGTGCCTTCTCGTGCCTGCCATAGCCCCCACCAAACGCCGTTGTCGAGGGCGAGAGATCGCCATGCTTTGCAGGTAGAGGAGACTGCGAGGATGCTGCGTAATGGTAGGTAGGAAAGTACCTGTAGAAAAAGTTCGGGGGGAAGACGGGTAAGGGGTGTTGGGATCTTGGGAACTGTTGGCAGGAGTGTCGCATTAGCGTTAATGAGGCAGAAGGGGCGGAGGGTTTGTCCTGACCTCCTTCGGTGGGCTCTGGTTCCTGGGCATCGCCGTGCCCATAATCGTTGACATCCGGACATCCATATCCGCACACGCATGCACCGTCACCCCACCCAGTACATGTACAGCCGACCAGTTCGCCCTCTTCGCCGTCAAGGGGATCGAGAGCACCGTAATCGACGTCGGTATCGACTTCAAGGATACCTCGCCTGACGCGTTTGATGCGACGCTTTTCCTTTAGTTTGCGGCCGACCCCAATCATGGGAGAGGTTTTACTCCGGACCGCAGAGAAGCCGGGCATCGGATTCGATTTTGTACGAGCTGCGAGGTTGGGGGTAAACTGTGGATGGGAATCTCGAGGGGTAGATGAAGGGTGGGTCGGGCCCTTTGCAGGGGAAGCAAGGGATTCCCAAAGACGGGATATTCCAGGTCTAGGGCGTCTTTGTTTGGCGGTCAATGGGCCTAGGCTCATGCTCTGCGATCGGGCATTCGGAGAGAAATGAATGGAACCTGCCACGGAGGATGGGTTAGAGCGAAGGAAGGGTAATGAGGCGGTGCCACGAAAGTGGGGGGAGCGGAATGGATCCGCGTCAGGGTCTCCTGCCAGTTGTGACGCGTACTGATAAAAGGTTGGGCTGCTTGGAGGGGAGATCATGGAAAAGTCGGCTGTGGGGGTAGGAGAGGGAGGACGGGTAGGAAGTGGGCTGTGTGATATGGTGGGAGTTGTCGCTGAGAAAGGGGACTGTCTGTGTACGGAGATGTTGGTGTCTAGGACAGGGAGACGGGAAGGGCCAGCCCTTGGGACGACATCAGGAAACTCTGGTTCTGGGGTAGAGTGAGCGGTGTAGTACGGTGTGGGTGCGGATGAGCGGAGACAAGTGTGTTCTGGGACGGCGTCGACAGTGAGATCAGAGTCTGTGGTGGGCGATTCCGTGTGTGGATCGGATGGGAGAAGAGCGAGCGATGGGTCGGGGTAGAACACATCGTCTTGGATGGCCGAGGTGGGTGCGGTCATGTAAGATGTTGGGGATACGGCGGAGAGGGACCAGGAGGAGGAGGAGAAGTCAATGTCGAGGGTGAGCGTACGACGAGCGCGTGGAAATGGGACTGAGGACGTGGTCGACATGCTGCATGACCATGTCGAATGAGCACCTTTGAATATACAAGTCACATTCCTCAAACCCACCTCGCACGTGACCAATATATAGCTGGGAACTACAATGCTTTCTACGCCTACTTTTATACTACCGAAAACTGTATTGCCCCCGTAGTCGGATCCGTGAGCGTAAACATTGGCACATGCGACACCACCAGCCCGAACAACGCCATCCTGCGAGAACAGTCGTGTCAGCGTCATGTGGAGCGAAAAAACGCCGTCGGGCGTAGGTGGGAGATGCTGTGTCGCCACAACACCGATGCCCGGCTCCATCCAATAGACAAGCGCCCAGACAACAAACCCCAGCGTCATGGCCTCGCGTTGGCAAATTGAAAGGGTGTAACAAAACATGTGGCCCCGTGGAGGGAACAAGCTCACATGAGGGTAGCCCACGGCGCACTTCCACCCTCCTTGGCACGGAGCGGGTGCTGGTTGATGACCCCGTTAATGGCGAGAACAAGGACTGGCCATGCAGCATATCTATAAGCCATAAATGAACCGCGGACCGGTCATTTGGGACACGACACACTGTCAGCACCGATGCCCAGAAAACTGCGGACATGGAACCAACGCACCTATTCCTTGTTACCATCACCATCCCAGCAAAGAACATACCCAACGAGCCCACTGCGTCTAAACAGCCAGAGTTGATCACACATACCGATCCCAGACAGTAAGAAATAACCCACCGACAGAATCTACTTTCCATGGCCTTGGAAGCGTCAGTCTTGTCTCCCGCGAGGAGTCTCTTGGGTCATTGTCAGTGTTACTGGACATGCTCGTACACCGTGTATCCGACGTCACTGCAAGGAAATGAAGCAGAGTGCCGTGGGAAATATGACAAATGACGGACTTCGATGGTTTACCATACTTGGCATTTTTCATCCAGTACTTGAACATCGTCTACCCTACCCGATTCTCATCCATGCTACTTTGTTTTCTCGTTAACATACAATCAGTGACGTCGTAATAAATGATCGATTGATTTTAATCGACTGAAACGTATTGCTCACGTTTTTCTAGCTTTGTGCTCATTGCCACTGTCCGCTCGCGTCTGAAGAAATTACCGGTTTTCCAGTGTCGGAACACGAGTATAACATCTGTTTCTTCCCACCTTGCTGTTTCAACCGAGTGACATCGTTGGCCTGGATGTCAGGTATACTCATGTGGGTTAAACACGCGGTTACTACCACAAGTTAATCCGGTACGGATTCGCGCCGCATTGTCCCGGCCTGGTCTATGACGTGGCGGCATAAGCGTTTCCGTCCCCGCCGGTGATCTCCAAAGTCTATTGTTTCACTGGGGACAACGATACAAGCGCTGCTTCCGCGGAACTCCAAGAGTGCAACACGTCCTCGGCGATATGAGTCTATCTTCAGTAGCTGCTTGAATGACCGTCAATACTCACTTTCCGAGATAGACGGTTGCATGAGAGTCCCGAGAATCACAAATTCCATTCGTTAATTTAGATCCATGGCAACCAATATTTTTTTTTTCGCTCCCTCGGCTTCCACTGTCCTGTCACATCTCGTGCCCACCTCGAGTAAACACTACCAGTGTCGACCTGTGCTATTTGCAATGACTAGTGGCGTCGATCGACGGCTACCTCCACAAGCCCTACACGCCACCTTCATACGTACAGGACAAGACGGCGATGAAGGTCGCATCTATACAGGATAATACAATATAGGAAATGGACCACAAGTCCAGCCCGAGGATCGTCTGCTTCTCAACACCAGGCATTTTTTGGCTTCCCGTATCAGGAATGGAGTGGGGTACCCTCGTGGGTAACGCGACGCCAACCCCAAGATCGAGGGTCAGGGGTCACTTCAAGAGACACCGTTTACGTTAGCTCCACCCTACACCGGTGATCAAGGAGGCTGGCTACATAAATCGCGCAACTGGGCTACTTCTGGCATATGTGCTGTCGTCGAGTGCATCGTTTCCAAACATTCCTCTGATCCTACGATGTTTTTATTTTTTCCTTGTGTGGCCATTCATGCGAACTCGGGCAACCCATCAGGAGTCGAAATCGTTGTGAACCCAGGGGGCCACGTCAATCGATAGCTTGCGAACGGTGCGCAATCGAGTTTGATACCATCACTGTCTTTTCGGACCCCATCGTGCTGGAGAGATTTCCAGGGGGTTCCATTTGATCGGGGACAACTGGGTGACTGATGGAAATTCCACTCTCCCCCCCGCACACCGATTGGCCATTCAGGAAGAAGAAGAGAGTCTGGATAACCGTCAACGACCTATGCAGGGGTGATCATGCGGTCTTGTAATACTGCGACGAACGTGATCACTTCAGTCACACTTTTAGAGGCACGCACTTGCGCCGAGTCACTGAAGTTCTGGGTGGCTCATCACCAACGACATCCTTGCTCTGGACAAACTCACGAGCATCGTCGTGTCATTCCGTTTGATCTTGGTCGATGCGCGCCGGTTTTACTGATGGATGAGCCCTCGAGGACGCTGAAGTGTCGCTGTTTGAGTATCGTCCAGCGGAACGTCGAGCACGCGGTCAGTACTCGGTCTGGTAGATTTCGTAGTGACGCAAAGGGATTGAACGGCTTCATCATTTTGGAGAGAAGGTCAAGGAAACTACTCAAGTATAACCCGTATTAGACCCGGTTCAATAGTTGATAATACATCCAAGCAGCGGCTCTCCTCTGGGATATGATACATAATAGACATAAGGATTGAAGCGAGAAAGAACATAGAAGAACCCGGTATAGCGAACATGCGAAAAAGATGCAGAAAAATGAAAGCTACCAACAATCCGATCACCCGATTCCAAACAACCACGCTCTGTCCACACTCCCTGGATTTATGTATCCTCAATTGTAAGTGTAGAACCGTCGAACATGGCCTGGACCAGAAGCTCGCCATCCCGATCAATGTCCCAGAGGGCGCCACCGTCCGGCACGTAGTTGGCACCACCAGTGGCCTCGGCAACCATAAAGACGACTGGGTCAAAGTCGGGAAGAGGAGCGAAGTTACCGTTGCTATCCACATAACTCTCAACGATCCACGAACACAGACAGCGAGAAATGACACACCGACGGACTCTGCTTTCCATACATCAACTGCTAGGGTGCCGTGGTAAGTTCAAAAACTTACCGCTCACCGAGCATTCAAGTCTTTTCCTGCAATGTACTGTCTAATATCGCAGCAGGTATGTTTGTGACCATCACTCAGCCATCGCTCAAGTGTACTCACACCCTTGAGGATAGGGCACAACGACATTAGCACTTAGCCCTGGCCGAATGCACAACTGGTTCATACTCTGATATGTGTACTGTCGTCGAGTGGATGGTTCCAACATTGCTCTGTTTGCGGGTGATGCCATGATATGCTTTCCCCACCAGGTGCTCACTATATAGTTAATTTAGTCATCCGAAATGAGTTGCAATCAGCTGCGAACGGAAACCCAGAGGCTACATCAGCCGAGGACGCTAGCTCGTGGGTGGCTAGGCTCACCGACATCTCGCGATGCGTCGTCATGGGACAGATACGAGGTCACTGTATACTCCTAGTCTGGTGGCCAGACTGCTATGAGGTATACTCTGACGCTGATATGACGCACTGTATCTGTTGGCCCATGGTATACGATATAGAATATATCTGTTCCTCCTTCTTTCATCTCATCTATATATACTTATTCATATTCTATTCCCGTCCTCGGACGGTTTCCATGATGGCGCTAACTGTTGCATGGTCGAGTTTTTGATACCATCGCTGTCTTTTCGGGTCCCATCGTGCTAGGGATATTTGGTTAGCTACTAAATGTTTCCCTTTGGTGGGGCAAGGAAGTGGTTGGCTGCATTGTATTGTCAAGGACATCTTCTTTTTGATAGGTCTTGCATTGCAATGCATGTGGTCACTCCACCCACGCCTTTGGAGATACGTGTCCTACCCTTCGTCACTCTGAAGGGGTGGTTGTTGACTGGAGAAACTGAGACATACCTATATGTTTCGTATTAGACCGTCCAGTTCAACACCCTGACGACACATTCGAGCAACGACTCCCTCTGAGATACGACAGACACAAAGATCGAAACGCTCACAAGATGGAACATAAGGATACCTACAGCAAACGTGCGAAAATGATAAGTCAAAGCAACCAACAATCTAGTCACCTGACTCCAAACAACCAGCCTGTCCGTGCTCCTGGGTTTACGTATACTGGATAGTAAGTTCTGAACCGTCAAACGTGGTGTGGGTCAGAACCTCGCCATTCTGATAAATGTCCGTGAGGGTGGCGCCGTCGGGGGTGTAGGTACCAGCACCAATGGCCATGGCATCCGAAAAGGCCACTGGGTCAAAGCTGACAAAAGGAACAAGGCTATCATCGCTCAGAAAGATTCCGACGATCCACTCTGCATTTTGCCCACGAAGGACATTATTGGATGTGAGCTGCTGGGTCGCGATCGCGCCAGTCGATAGATTCACGACCTTGACAGTGCCAGACACGAAAGAGGTCGTGTCGATAGTCAATTTAATGACATCTCCACCAGACACGGTGAAGCCGGCAAAGGCGTATGCACCATCGGGGACCACTGATACCCAGCTATATGCCCAGAAAATGGGCAAGGTAAGCCAAGAATACATAGATAGATGTCTCTTTGCCTTCGTAGGTAGCGTCGCCATTATCTGTGACAATAAAATCGATCCTAAGTTGAAGAAAGGTAGTGGTGCATGTGTCACCATCAATACCAATCGAGGCTGCCACACCGGACCCACTCTGGCCTGCTACAGAAGGGACGGTGAATGTGCCAGTGATGTAATTGAAAGTTCCCTGTCAGAATATGACAGGTAACAGGTGAGAACAGCAAGACACAACGCTAGGTGAACGACACTCGTCCAAAAAAGCACCGGCTCAGGTGCTGCTGTATTCGGTATTGGTGGCCCAATAAGCATTAGTAGGCTGTTTGACGCGGTTAAGGAGCCCAAGCTGGGGCTTCGCCAAGACCGCAAAAACCAACAGAAAATTGAAGACGAAGGCGAAATTGGAATACATGATGAATGTGAGGCAACCGTCTACGAATAATCGAATGTGGTCTGAAGTGCACCATCGCATTTTGTGCACTCCCGGATTGTCCTATCGCTGCCGGTTGCTGTGGGTAGAAACACATATGTATTGCACAAGAGTGTGGTTGATCCAAATGGAAAGTGTCTCAAGACAATCTTGCAACTGCCCAGTGGACCCCGATATAAGACTTGCATTGAGTTGTATCATGAAAAAGAATGCCAACCATGCGGAACTGGTCAAGCCTTCAACAGCCCGGAATTGCACAAGTACTTGGTTTGACTTTCGCCTTTATTTCCAGGTACGCCGCCCATATGATCTATTTTCGTGAGACGGCAGTAAACTGCCATGTTCTCTCTTCTTGAAAATTGTTGCATTGCAAGCGAGAAGGGTCTTAGGTTTCACATCCTAGATGTAGCCACTGGCAGAAGTGTCTGTGTTTATGTAAACCGGCAAGTCTACCGTTTCGTTTCAGTGCCAGTGGGAACAACGACACAAGCACTTCTTCCGTGCAGCTCCGAGAACTCGGTGACGAGTCCGTCCGGTAACTGTTCGAACAACCGTCAAGGTTCGTTTCCTAACATTTATCAAAGATAAACGGTTGCAAGAGGGTCTCGAGAGTCACAACCCCACTCGTGGATTCCATCCATGGCAACTAAAAAGGTTGTGCGTATCCCCGTTCAAACATCTCTTGGCGTCCATACGACTCTTGTCATGTCTCGTGCCCACTTCGAGTAAACACTCCCAGTGTCCACCTACGCTATTACACGCAATGACGACTGATCGGCGTCGATTGACGGCCACTCTCCAAACCATACACGCCACCTTCATACCTACAGGATAAGTCGGCAATGAGCATAACGTTTATTCAGGATGAATATGATGCAGGGAGTGGAACGTGAGTCTAGTTCGGGGATCACCTGCTCCTCAACGTCAATATCAGGGGCTTTTTGGCGGCTTGAATGGGAATTGTCTCAAGGAAGCCTTCCTACTGGTCAATCCCAAGAACCTTGTTTAAGCTCTTTGCTGGCAGATGTTGAAGTCCCTATACCAGAAGATGCCTAGCGTGGCTTCCTGACCCCTTCTGGAAGCAGGCCTAGTGATACACCATACTGGGTAACATTAGAGAATAGCGAGGAATGACCTACACTTTATTGCTCTAACCAGCGAGCTTAACGAGGGCTGCCTGCACCCAAATGCCAGGTTATGGAGCGGAGAGAGTAATTCAAGTATGTGCTATTGTTTAGACAGTCCCAAGTACAAGTCTGACCCTTTTTGGAATGTATCTCGCTCTGAATAATGCAGCTAAGGTCGGAGTCCCTCCGTTCATCACCCGTGGAGAATTGGACGTACAGTGATAGTGCACAGAACTGTGGCCGTGTACAAGATCATGCAGGATATGCAAGATGGACAGCTGCAACTGGTGGTTTGTGAAAGCAACATCAGCAAACCAGCTCTTGTATTGACAGATATATACAGACCTGTATAGCCACTACAGAGAGGTACTTAGTAATACAGATCTGTACAGAAAAATAGGGGAAATGCAACTCAACACTTTCAGTACTAACCTAAGTTCAATTTTTTTGGGTATGATCTTTAGATACATTTTAGTTTGTGTACAAATTTTTGTAAGTGCAGCTATAGATGTGATAACATGAGGTGTAAAGAGATGTTGTGGAAAAATGAACAAAAAGTGCTGGTTTACTGATGAAGGGGCATGGTGACATTGGAGACCTGGTTTACAGGCAGTTGGGTGTAGACTGTAAGCTAATATTGCTAAATTAGGCACTAGAGTAGCTAGAGTTAATCATATGTACAGGTCCCAGATAATGATAGCCCACTGACAGACTCTGCTTTCCACAGCTCTGAAAGCGCTAGTCTTTTCCTCCGCGAAGAGTCATCAATAGCAAGAGCGAAATTTGACCGACTTCCGAGTCATACGGTCTTGACGAGTCAACGGCGGCCTTGTTCATGGCCGTTTTGATGAATTTGTTTATTCGATGTGTTATCTCGTCATCTATCGTCTCTGTACTGGCATTTACATCCGTCATTCATGCTGCATCCGTTACAGTTGACGTGTCTGTTATGTAACATAGACAATATCAATCGCAATGTGGGTCATGTGGTTGTAAGCCATGACCTTTTAGTGTCTTGTTACTGATGATTCCCCAAAGAAGTGGCATAATTCACGCCGCATTGTCCCGACCTGGTCTACGTGCAGCACGACCATCGAAAAGGTTTCCGTTCTCCGCTGGGGATCGTCCAAAGACTATTGTTTCAGTGGGAATAACAATACAAGCGCTGCTGCTGCGGGACTCCACCAGCCAGTGCGCTTCAGGATATTCCAAATAATATGCGCACACTCGTTCCTGGTGAGGTATCCATCTTTCACAATTGTTTGAATGATGAATTAGTACAATCTATACTACAGTCCTAATGTACTGACACACCGTTGATCACGCATTCACATTCCCAGGGACGTGGACATATGCGGTCTTGCGCTGCGGTGAACATGGTAATTCTACTTGTTCTTTTAGCAGTACATCTTTGCGCCGAGTAACTGGCGCTCTGGGTGCCGTTACCTCTCTGCTTCAAGCATACTCACCAATGTCATCATGTCATTTTACTCGATCTTGGTCGATGAACAATACCGGTGGTGCGCGGTTCTTTGTCCCAACCAACGGACGAGCAGACTCACCCCCGAGGACGCTGGAACGTCGCTACTCGAATATAGTCCAGCGGAACTCGGTGTTGTGCATGCAGTAAGTACTCTTCACCACTCTGGGGATGCGGACAAACTACTTGTACAACCTGTATTGGACCCGTCCAGCCTGACAGTTGATAACACATTCAAGTAACAGCGCTCTGTGACAAAGATTAAAACGGTCACGGAGCAGAAACACGAGAAGACCCCATAGACAACAAGCGAGAAACGTAAGCCAAAACTACCAACAATCCAGTCACCCTATCCTAAATAACCAGTCTCCGCACTCCTAAGTTCAGGTGTGCTGAATATTAACGCTAGAACCGTAGGCCACAGTGTTGGTCAGAAGTCCGTTGTTCTGATC
>JBBPKX010000228.1:0-21001 GCA_038089435.1 Boletus austroedulis | reverse complement strand
TGATAGATTCAACGTCCTGGAACGTGTAAAATAATCCACGACACTTAAATAGGCCTTAATTCAATGCGACTTACCACTTTCGTTTGTCGTCCAGCGAAAGGGAGGTATGTGTCAAACCCACCGTGCCTAACCATTTGAGTTGACATCTACAGGGGGTCTAGATGTCTCCCTAATGTCCAACCTGTCCATCCCTAGTGTCCATCCCTAGTGTCCATTCCTAGTGTCCAACCCTATGTCCATCATTAGTATTCATTCCTAGTGTCCAATCCTAGTGTCCATTCCTAGTGTCCAACCCTATGTCCATCATTAGCATTAGTATTCATCCCTAATGTCCATCCCTAGTGTCCATTCCTAGTGTCCATTCCTAGTGTCCATCCCTATGTTCATCATTAGTATTCATCCCTAATGTCCATTCCTAGTGTCCATCCCTATGTTCATCATTAGTATTCATCCCTAATGTCCATTCCTAGTGTCCATTCCTATGTTCATCATTAGTATTCATCCCTAATGTCCATTCCTAGTGTCCATCCCTATGTTCATCATTAGTATTCATCCCTAATGTCCATCCCTAGTGTCCATCCCTAATGTCCATCCCTAGTGTCCATCCCTATGTCCATCCCTAGTGTCCATCCCTAATGTCCATCCCTAGTGTCCATCCCTATGTCCATCCCTAGTGTCCATCCCTATGTCCATCCCTAGTGTCCATCCCTATGTCCATCTCTAGTGTCCATCCCTATGTTCATTCCTATGTCCAACCCTATTGTCCATCCCTATGTCCAACCCTATTGTCCAACCCTATTGTCCAACCCTATTGTCCATTCCTAGTGTCTATTCCTATATCCATTCCTTAGTGTCCATCCTTAGTGTCTATTCCTATATCCATCCTTAGTGTCCATCCTTAGTGTCCATCCCTAGTATCCATCCTTAGTATCCAACCCTAGTGTCCATCCTTAGTGTCCATCCCTAGTATCCATCCTTAGTATCCAACCCTAGTGTCCATCCCTAGTATCCATCCTTAGTATCCAACCCTAGTGTCCAACCCTAGTATCCATTCCTAAGTCTGTCCTTAGTGTCCATCATTAGTGTTCATCCTTAGTATCCATCTCTAGTGTCCATCCCTATGTTCATCATTAGTGTCCATTCCTAGTGTCCATTCCTATGTTCTTCATTAATGTCCATCCCTAGTGTTCATCTCTAGTGTCCATTATTAGTATCTATCTCTATGTTTATCATTAGTATCCATTCCTAGTGTCTATCCTTAGTATCTCTTACAATTTACCTTTTTTCTTAGTACATCTCTTTTTCTTTGCCTTGTATTACTAAGCCTATGTTAATCAACCTTCTTTGCTCTATTTTGATTTCATCTTCTAGATTTATGACCTCTAGCTTTACAAACTCCAGACTGTGCTTACAAGTCCTAGAATTAACCCTTATTCTCTGAACCTCTATTGGACTTAAATTCAAAAGAAGGAAGTGGCAGTCATGACACCTACACAGATCAAGCATAACAAAAGATCTAAGTACTCTGATTGCAGCTATTATCATTATAGTACTTGTCCATTATATCCTATTGAAATCCTATCCTTTAATTTTTATGGAATTTTAAACTTCCAGAGCATTCAGAGCTTTTGAAAAACTCTGAAGACTCTGGCAATAAAGCAGAATTCTTTCCTTGAATACTCCTGATCTAGAGTCATGCAAGATCAAGCTTGCAATTTACTATACTGCCTTTGATGATGCAGAACTCTGGAAATTGCTTCTAGAAGCATGTATTCTGATTTCAGACTGAAATACATTTATATCTACAATCAAGTGATACTATCCAGGATGTGAGCCATTACCTGGATCATACCAGACTAAACATCCAATTCCAGATTGTCCTAGTCCAGATTGTTCAAGTCCAGATTGTCTGAGCCCAAATTGTCTGAGTTTGGGCATCTCAAGTCCTATTGTGGACACAATCTTAGATATTGGGTTTGTTGTTTCTAGCCCTTTGTCACTGCTAATACTTCCTCTAGCTGAAGTCCCAACCATTCTAGTAGAGTCTTAGACACTGTCTAGCCTACCTGAACTATCCAGGGCTATACCAAGTCTATACTATTTTAGTCCAGAGTTTTTCAGTTGTATCCAGAACTTTGACACTGACCTTACCAATCATCCTAGCATAGCACAGGTTATATGCAAGTCCAATACTACAGATGTTTCTGTACAGAAAACTTAAAAGTCTAGACTATCTGCTGTCTTCACTGGACTATCCAAACTATTCAGATTCCATCAGTCTGGTATGGGAAATTATAGTTTCTTATGGTTGTAACCAGTTATCTAGTGTTCCATACAGTTATCAACAGTCATTTTCAACCATTATACAACTTGTCCATCATATCCCATGTCTATCTGATCAAGATCCAGTATTATCTATATGTATCTATATCTTTTATCTAATTTCCATGTTGTCCATCCATAGTCAGATACATTGGACATCATTTCTTCATGGTTTGTTATGTTTCATTTTGTTTAATCTTTTATGAGTTTGTTTTATGTTGGACATCTCAAAGAAACATGTTGAGATAAAGATTTTGCTTGGTCATTAGGTTATTTCTTTCTAGTTATATTGTGACATTGCAATCCACATAGTAGAGTTCTGGAAATGTCCAGACTATAAATTCTTGTGTAGAGATCTAGAATCTCATCTTGTGCTCATCTGCCTTGATCCTCTCCATCTGAAGTCTCTTGCTACTTTATTATTTTTGTTTTCCTTCATCATCATTGTATTTGATCCTCATCTTTGACTGTATAATCTGCATTTAAACTGGATATCATCTAGACTTTTCAATTCATATGCCTGGCATAGTTGAGCCACCCTTTCTTACTCTATTCAACCTGCATGAATCCCTTGAGACAAGTCCTACACTCACTCCTGCCTTCTATCCCTTTTTTTTACTTGACCACTGGTTGAGTACCATCTTCTTGTTATATTTCTTCACTGAACTACCTGCCATCTGTACTGCTTAGTTTAGACTACCATCCAATCAGTCTAGGGTACCTACCATCCCCACCATTCTATCTAGACTACCTACTATCTCCATTGTTTCATCTGGACTACTTGGACAACATGCCATTACAACTGTTCAATTGAAACTACTATCCATTGCCACTGTTCAGTCCAGTCTATCAACTACCATCACTATTCAATCACAGCTATTAACCAATATCACTGACCAATTTGAGATCATTCTGAATCTAGATTCCACTAAGATATCATTGTCCTCATTTGCACTCATTATCTGAGATGTATCTCCTGTCATGTACACTGGTATCTGTCCTGACATTACAGTTTCTGTCTTGTGCAAGAATCCACCACCAGATCTGATATCATTGCTCTTCCATCATTCTTATCTATCTTCAAGTTATCTCCTTCCATTTCAATTTTTTCAGACTATCTTCTGGACTATGTTCTATACATATTATCCTATACTGTTCATCTCACTTTTCCTTTCTTTTGATCACATTATAGACCATAAATCTGTTACTCTGACCTTCCTAATTTGAAAGTTTGATATTTCAGATCCTTTGAACTATAGTCCTTATCTGTCTGCTTTTTTGGACTTTAGATTTCTTGCTCAACAGTCTTTATTTTACATTCTATCATATTCACCCTCAAATTTCCTGATTCATTTGCTAGAAATGCTAACTATTATATCACCACAGATCTATCCTCCAATTCAGATGTCTGGAAATGGTGACCACAAGGTTATCATTCAAAAGACCTTAGAGGAGAGGGACTCAACTCTCAAGTTCAATGAATTTCTGTATCATTTTGGAGATAGAATTTTGTACTTTTTAGTTTTTCAATGATAAAACACAAACACCATCACCTCTATGATACAAATCCACTTTTACTCCAGTCCTCATCCTATGATCTCTGTTTCATTCCAAGATTAGTCCAAAGTATCAGCCAATCATCTGCATTTCTTTTAGTGACATATACAGTCTCATTAGAAAAGCTCATACAAATACAGAGACAACAAAATCCAATTCAAAATATAGTATTTCTTTTCCCTTTATATGTCCTAACATCATTATATACATATATAGATATTCATTTTATACATGTACAGTATCTAAACACTATACATTTTCTTCAAGTTGTTTTTATTACTAGTTTGGCTTAGTCCAATACAATTGGATCAGATGTAGGAAAAGATAAAACAAGCCATATAAAGAAGGCAAGTCAAGCTGGACACTTGCATCAGTGCATCAGAATTCCATTCATATTTGAACATCATATGATATTTCTCTTTGTCTCACTTTTCATTATCACTTCATCTATGTTTTTATTCTTTATTGTACAGATTCTGGACCAAGACTGGACATCATGGAGTGGTCTGGACATCATCATATACAAGCCACAGTCACTGGACTTGTCTCACCATCATCACTGCTCATTTTTCATCCTCATCATTGCTGCAGTCAGGATTTCCTTTATCATTCATTTGTTGGACTTCATCAGACTTTATCAACCATCACCAGACTCCCTTAGACATCACAGGACTTCACAGGACTCATGCCAAACTGCTTTTGGACTTCCATGCATCCTATGCCATCCATTACAGTGTGCCAACACCATCCTATCATTCATCACTATCTGTTGTACATTGACTTATCCTGCCATAGTCCAAGTCCATGATTACCATCATTCCTGTCCTATCAATACATTATCCCATCATTCTGCATGAATTCTATAGCATGACATCTGCTAACTGATGTCAATGACTGACTAGAGACAGTCAGTAGTAGAGCTCCTCTTGAATGTAGAGATGCATTCATCTCTAGGTTGATATTGGTGGTTTCTATGAGGTTTCAGATCTGCACCCAGTTGTTCATTCATCCAGAACATTTTTAGTATATCTTCATATTCATCCATTTATTATCCAGTCTAGATCCAGTCTTTGTAATCCAGATGATCTATATTTTGACATCAGACTCATTGGTCTTCATATATGTTGGTCTGGTCTTATATATTGTTTGTACAGTCCTAGGAATTCCTATAGACTATAAAAGATGTTTTTTATCATTTGAAAAAAAAGTTTTAGGACTGTTTTTTATCTATTTTCCATCACTATCTCATTTGTACACTGTTCTATGTGGTCCTGTTGACCACTACCATCTTTTTACTGCTTCTAACATTGATCTTCATAACTCTGAACTATAATACAGTCCTTTCCAATGTTTGGACTTTATTTTTCCAGACTCTGAACTATCTTCTTATCATTTCCTGTATTATCTAGTCTGTTCTTCTATATCTCCTAGCACTCCTTGATTACTCTCTTGGATTGAGTTACACTCACCCACTATTTGGAGTCAAGTCCTGCTTACTGTCCACAGAACTTTAGCACTTTTCAACACCTTGTCCACTCAAGCCATTGCAGACAAGTGAGTAATCATAGGTGCTGATAAGATAGCAGCAGATGTAAAGGGCCTTCAAAAGGTATTCCTTGGAGGGGTTGGTAGACATGTGGGTGAGATGGATGATCATGTAGGAGATGTTGGATCTTGTGCTAATCATTAGATATAATAACAAGCTGATTACTATCTGAAAGTGCATCTACAACTCAGTGTTTGCTAGGACATCATTCTTTACTGGATAGTAATCCTATGGTAAATGTATAGAAGCTGGATGGATGTTAGCCATACTATATTGCCCAACTACTCAATCAAGATATGCTTGCTGATTGATCATAATTCTTTGACCATCTCATCAAATATTCATTCTTAGGAATTTACATGGTTCTTCTAATTTACAACATTTCCACTTCTTCATGAATGCAATGAAGAACAAAGAAGTCAGATGGAAGGACTTTTGAAGTTCACTAGTCCTGCCATAGAAAAAAAGGATCTAGAAGAGCAATGAATTTGTCCCAAAAGGAACTCTTAAAGTGGGTAAGTGTTCTAGAAATTCCTGAGGACATTACCCAGTGATCAGGAACTGAAAGGACTAGTCTGAAGGTCCTCAAGCATAGTCTGGAAGTCCTGATATCAGAGGAAATAGTACAATAGATGTTAAAATGATGTAGAGAACAGTGAAGGACAGTGAGTGATGACAATGATAGTGTTCAGATAGTAGACAGTGGTTGGGAGCTAATGATAAGCTGAATTTGTAATCCTAAATACATTGCTTTATAGTCTGGGCATACCCAGGACTAGTGAATACATAGATAGAAATAAAGTGCATAAATGATAGTGTAAGACTGGTGAAAACTTTACTTTATGGGTGAGTAGTTATAGTGAGGGACTGTGATTGTGCTTATTCCAGGGGATCCTATAAATGAGATAACCAGATGAAAGGAAGACTAGGAGAGTAGTTCTGGACATTTCTAGGATAGTTGTTATAGTCTGGATAGTAGTCCAGAGCATGAGAAACTGGACTATCAGACTATTGGAGCTCAATAGAAAGGCATTGTACAGTAAGGGAAGCATTAGATAATGATAGAAAATGATGAGGAATGATGGGGATGTGCATGCATTGGTCAGTAGATAGTAAATGGTAACAGTTAAATGGTGAAACATATATTCTCTCCTTATCAGGAATGATGACAAGGATTTTATAGTCCTTGGAAATGCCTAAAGGACTGTCTAGTAGTGTTTCTAAGGTTGAAATAAGTAGTAACTATGAGGTCCAAATGATAAACAACTTGTAAAACATTAGACTGAGCATAGGAAAATACCAGACCTGGACTGGACTAATTCTACTGGACTTGGACCTACTGAACTTGGATTCAGACTATACAGATGACCTTCTGAACTATTGATGAGGATGTATGATGATGGAAAATGATCACAGAATATCACAAAAACTGGAAATGCAGACTCAGAGTAGTCTGCAGTTCTATATTCACAAAAGACTCAAATGCTAACTGTTTTCAGTCAGTCAGAAGCAGGTGATGATGGATGGAGGACAACAGTGTGAAACTCCAGACTGCTTTGAGTCTATATTTCCAGTTATTGTAATATTCCATGATCATTTCTCATTGTTATACTTTATCATTGATAGTTCAGGTGGTTGTTTGCATAGTCCAGGTCCAAGTTAGCAGGTCTGAGTCTGGTATGTTTAGTTTGGTCCAGATCCAGTATTTTCCTATGCTCTATTTAACATTTTACAAGTTGTTTCATTGTTTGAACTTCTTGGTTACCATTTGATTATGTTCTAAATAGTGTTTTACATACATCTAGACAGTCCTTTGAGCATTCCTAAGAACTATAAAATCCTTGTCATCATTCCTAACAAGAAGAGAATATACATTTTACCATCTAACTGTCATTATTTACCATCTACTGACCAATGCATGCACATCTCCACCATTCCTCATCATTTTCTACTATTCTCTAATGCTCCCTTTACTGTACAATGAGCACATTTCACCTGCTGCAGGAACCTTTGACCCCTGTCATCCTAGTTTTCAACTACAATCTTGAACCTAGTTTTTAAATCACAATCTTTATCATAGCTTGCATGCATAATTGATAGGGAATGCCTATGCCTATTAATGAAGAATGGACTTGGCATTTTCATGTGGAAAAAACAAAAAAAGGAGAATCATGTGGCAAAGTGTCAAAATTAGTTAGATATATGATACACTCAAAATATTCATCCAAACTGAATAGCAAGCAAAGTAAATCAAAAAGTGTTAGATAAGCATATGGTAAGGACAGTCCCACACTGTTCTCCACTAGGTTAGATAGATAGAGCATTTCACCTGCTACAGAGGTCTATGACCTCTGTTATCCTAATTTTCAATCTATAGATTTTATTCTAGTTTCTAAACTTAGCCTATGACCTTGGCAAGGATTTGATAATTTGTGATGGTTTCATGAAAGTATACTGACCTTAGTAGATAGCTAGACCTTAAATTCTCCATATGATAGTTGAGATATATAAGCCTACTATAAAGGAGAATTTTTGCAAAGTCTAGCCATTTGCTAAAATCAATATACTCTCAAGAAACCATCAAAAATTGTCAAATCCTTGTCAAGAACATATATCCAACACTATAACTTGTTAGACCATTTATAAAATATAATATATATACTATTTTTATTAACTGCTGCCTGCCATATGTCAGATATTTTCTAAAGGTATATATCATGAATAAAACTACCAACCTAGCTAATAAAGTGCATACTATTTTTTTTTGCACTTTTTAAAGATTTAGTACAACCTACCAGGTAATTTTTTAAAGTATATATTATGAGTACAAATTGTCATTAAATAAACAATACAGCTCACAAAGTGTACAGTAATTTCCAAAAGTTAAATGGTGTAGACATAGTCAGCTTGACTTAAAAGCAAAGAATACCTATTCTCTGCCAATTTTTAAAATTGAAGTAGCAGCTTGTATATAGTAATATTGGTAGTTAATGTCAATATAAATATTTGGTCAGGCTTGGCCTAGGATGAGTTTAGTACACAAGGTGGCTGTGTTGCTATGGCTGACTTTGAAAAATAAAAACAAAAACAAACACTCCACTCAGACTATGAAATGCCATGTGGTTTTTGTGATGTATGTGATGGCTAATGACTTTAGTAATGCAAGCAAAATAAGTATTGGAAGAGAAATTTCATACCATTCCCCCTCAAGTCTTTAGATGTATTCCTATCAACTTCTGATAGTCTGATAGTCTGGTTTCTCATGCTCTAGACTACTGTCCAGACTACAACAACTGTCTTGAAAATGTCCAGAACTACTCCCCATTTATTCATCCATTTCTCACCTGGTTATCTTATACATAGGATTCTTTGGGACAAGCACATTTGCAGTCCCTTATCTTATACTACTCACCTTAAAAGTGAAGTTTTTAATGGTATAGATAAATAATGTAGTTGAGCATAGAAACAATGATGTTAATAACATAGAGTATGGACTGCAAAGGATTTGTTGAAAATAGTATGATGCACTAAGTCCAGTGGCTATGCAGTGTAACATTTCCCTTATTTTCCTATACTTAACTAGTCTCTTTTCTTATTTTCTCTATGTTTGCCACTTAGCTAAGGGGTTAGCAAGTACAGACTCAGGGATCAGTCTAGATCAAGCCCAGGCAAGGACCACATGGCTCAAGGCTATGTGAACCCTTGATGTCATAACCCTGAAATGTGCCAGGATAGTGATCAGCTGTGCATGACTTGGAATGCATGCCCACCCAAGAACAGCCCCTATGACTCAACATGACTTGTCCCCTCATTCTAATACATATGTAGTCCACTGACCTGATGCTTTGCCTCATGTACCAATAGCACTATTGGCTCATGTATAGCCTCAATAGCATAGCCATGTATCATAGAGTATAAATATAAGGCCCAAGGCAACAAGACACCCCAGTCTTGTTCTCCTTGGAGTTTTTCCTCCTCACTTCTGCCCTTGCATACACCCTCTTTAAGCATACTAGCTCTTAAGTGAGTTGGTCGTTTCATTAGAACAAGACTATCCTTACCCACCAGATTAGCTACCTGTCAAATGAACCATCCTATTGACCAAAGAAATTCGAATTCATCAATAGGCTTCCCTATTGAGATCATCTTGAGTACTGAACACCTTTCCAGTGTTGTACTACTGTGTTGAAGACTTGCTTGAGTACTCCCTCACAGGCATTAGAGGATTCCTGGACCCAGTAGCAAGGGCTGGACCATCAACTGTCACCCTTGAGGATCTGGTCCCAGATTGGCCAGTAGAGCTTAAAGTAGAGGACAAAGAGGACCTATAGGTAAAGTAATGGTGTTCTGCCTTATCCATAGGGGAACCACATCAGGAGCTCACAAAGCCTACCCCATAGCTTCTCTATCCAGAATCAGAAGTGGAATGACTGAAAGAGGAAAGAGAGAGATTGGAAGAGTTGGAAGAGTTATCCAACTACTATACAAGTTTAGACGAAGGGCTTAGGACTGTCCAAGACCATAGTATCCTTGAACTAGATGACTCACCATCCACTTTAGTAGAGACTGAAGCCAGCCTCCAAGGGGACATCATAGAACTCTATGATCATGAAGTCGGCACTCCACCTTACCGCCCCTCTACCCCAGATCACCCAGTGCTGCTCTTAGTGGAACCTGTAGATTAGACCTAGGTCACTAGTAATCAATGTCATGGATTGACAACTGAGGCAAGCAGATATAGATGTGTGACTAGAGAGAGACTACAGAGGGAGATCAACAATCTTATTCAAGAGGGGATACACCTTGCTCAGGAGAGAGACCAGAATGCAGCAAGAGCAGCTGAACTCAAGGAGAGTCCAGGCTGCCTATGCAGACATTGTGAAGAGAATTTGTATTAGACAGAGAACTCCTACTCCCACTCCTCCTCCTCCTCCTTACCTCTGTTGGTTCTGTCCTCACACACCTATTGCTGTGGACATTACTTCTCCTCTCAGACCCTGCTCAGCACTTCAGTGCCCTCATTGTTTCTTTCCATATTAGGCTACTCTTCATTTCAATAGAAGCTATATCGGTGAAGATCTATAAAAGGGGGTAGAAGGTGGAAGCAAGTGTAATGCTTGTCCCAAGGGGTTCACATAGGTCAAATGAGGTGAGAAGGGGTAGCTCAACTATGCTAGGCATACAAATCAAGGAGTCTGGACTGTATCTGGTTTAAATGTGGATTATCTGATCAAGAACAAGGACTGGATATGATGATGAAGAGAAATGAAAAGGACAAAGTGGTGAAAGACTTGAGATGAGAGGGATCAAGGCAGACAAGCACAAGATGAGATTCAAGGATCTCTACACAAGATTTTATAGTCTGGGCATTCCCAGGACTCTACAATGTGGATCAAAACACCACAATGTAACTAAAAAGAAATAATGTGACAATGAAATGAAATCTGTATCTGGAGGTGTTTCTCCAAGATGTCCAATGCAAAGTACACTCATAAAAGGTTAAATGAAACAAATGACAACAAACCAAGAAGAGATCATGTCCAATGTATCTGACTACAGATGGATAACATGGAAACCAGATGATGGATATAGATATGTACAGATAACATGGATCTTGACCAGATGGACACATTACACAATGGACAACTTGAATGACTCTTGGAGACAACTATTGACAACTGGAAAGCAGGCTGGACAATGGGTTACAACCATAGAGAACTGTGGTTTCCCACACCAGAACCTAGATCAGAGAAAATGAGAAACCTGATTAGACCAATTGAGGAAGTGAATATTATCAAAGAAGCACCACCACACATTATTGAAGTAGAAAGAGAACACCAAGAACAGATCATTAGGAGAGAGAACAAGGAAAGTTCAGATTCCAAAATCTTAGTATTTACAGATGCATTACAAAAGGCTTGATAGGACCAGCACACGATCAGATGTAGTGCAGTGGAAAGAAGGATCACATTCAAACACAGGTATCTTGTTGTCTGAGAATGAATGCTATTAGCAAGGCAAGCTAGACAAAGAACGAATGAAGAAGTGGACAGAGTATTGAGAAACCTTAGGGAATTGGATGATCAGATCTCAGAAGCAGTATCATATCGTCCTAGACTGCCCACAACTGCTGTCCTATGCTTTGCAATAGAAAGTGATGAGTCATCCCTTTGACCAACAGGCATTCATTTCCAACTTACAGGCCATCCAAATCAATCCTACACTTGCTAACAACCTATTGAACCTATTCAATCATCTTATGGAAAGGCATGATGTACAGGCTGCTCTAAACCAGAGTATGGTCATCATATGTAGGCAAGCAGCTACCATTGCTGCTCTTGAAAATCAGATAAACCAAGCCACAACTCAAATCACTGCCCTACAGGCATTATCAGCAGTCAATCCCACCATCATCCCAAAGCTTAGTAAAGCTTTTGTGGATCCCAGATCCTATAACAGATCATGATTGAAGTTTGAAGAATGGTGGATGAAGATCCAATCATGATTACATGAAAACACCACAGTGTTTCTGCTGGCAAGCCAGAAGACCATAATAGCTATTCTATCATGTCTAGAAGGACAAAAGGCCAGAGGCTTTGCCCAGACAAAATTAGATCTCATCTTATCAGGAGGGACCTACTTGTAGACAACCCTCATAATGGAGATAGAAGCTTTACTCTGATCAGTAAACCAACAGGAATGGGCTAGAGCAAAACTCCAGGCCCTCAGACAAGGAAAGATGCTGATTGATGACTGGATCATCAAGTTTATGAAGTATGAACCCCAAACTGGGATGGACACCTTGAATCTTATCTCCATTATAAAAAAGAACATTGATCAGAAGATCATTAATAGAATCCTTATGAAAGGACCTAGACTGGCAACAGTACTGGACTATCTTGAAAAGTGCTGAATCATTAGGACCAGATAGCAACTCCTTTCCTTTATCCATAATGGCACCACTGTGCACCAAGACCCCTATGCAATGGATGTAGACTGGATGGAAATGGAATCAGAGCTGGAGGAGCCCAATGAGGAAAAAAGAGAAGCCACTATGATCCGAAAAGGAAAGGCCCATATATCAAAGAAGTTTAAGAAAATATGAGCACAGATCTCCATATGCTTCAATTGTGGAAAGCCCAGACACTTTGCTAAAGAGTGCCGGCAACCATCAATGAAATGCTCTGACTGTTCCTGGATGAAAAGGAAGCATAAGCCCAACTGCATATGAGTGAAAATACACTCAAATTGTTCAATGAACATAGAAGGAGCCATCATATGGGAAGACAAGAAAGACATCCCACAAGCATGTAAAGGAATGATGATGGAGCAGTTAGAGCTCTATTTCAATCTATGCCCTCAAGCTTGGGAAAAGCTTGAGCAGTCCTGAAGGACTAAGCAACCAGGCTGCAGAATAAAGCTCAGACATTCACACTATGACCTTGATTTTGGAAGGGTATGAATCTATGCCAGCAGTCATTCAAGAAAAGTCATGAAAAATCAAATCTACAAATATAGATATGAGGCGTCTAGCCACAATTGCCACTGAAACCCAAAAACAGGAAGAAGAACCAAGATCCAAGCAAGAGATAGAACTTCCAATAACAGTTGTCATTGAAAAGGGAAAAGAGATCTTGGTTCACATCCTATTAGACTCTGGATCACACATCACATTTATGGACTAGAGATGGGCTGAAGAAAATCATATCTCATTAAAGCCACTCCTGCACCCTGTAATCCTGTATAACATGGATGGAACAAGGAATAGCATAGGAATGCTAAAATATTATGCCAGCATCATCATGAGGTATGATGAACATCAAGAAAAGATGAGAACCAAGATAGCAGACCTTGGAAAGAATAAAGTGATCCTCAGGCTCACATGGTTAAAACATCACAACCCCAAGATAGACTGGGAATGGCAAACAGTACAGATGACCTGATGCCTGATTGAATGCCAGAATCCTTTCTTATACAAGATAAATCAGATGGAGTGCAAAGATGCTCAGTTCTTAGCAGAGATGTGAAAGGGACAACAAGTAAATAAGAAGCTTGTGAATCTCATAGATAAAAACAAGTCACTGGAGGAACTTGTGCCAAAAGAATATCATAAGTACCTCCATGTCTTCTCAAAAAGGGAATCCAAAAGGATGCTGATAAGAAAACTATGGAATCATGCCATAGAATTGAAACTGGACTTCATGCTGAAGAAAGGAAGGTTGATACCCCTCAACTCTATCCAACAAAAGGAGGTTAGTGATTTCATAGATGACCAGTTAGCAAAAGGGTATATCAGACCCTCCAAATCACCTCAAACCTTGTTGGTATTCTTTGTGCCCAAAAAGAATGGAAGAAAATGCATGGTGCAGGACTACCACTACCTAAACAAGTTCACCATAAAAAACAATTACCCATTATCCCTTATATCCCAGCTTGTTGACAAATTAAAAGGAGCAAAGCTCTTCATGAAGATGGATCTTTGCTGGGAATATAATAATATTCACATCAAAGAAGGTGATAAATGGAAAGCTGCCTTTGTCTGGCACAGGGGATCATTTGAACCCCTCGTGATGTACTTTGGACTATGTAACTCATTGGCAACATTTCAAACAATGATGAATGAACTATTTGCTGACATGAAGGATGTATGTGTTGTCTACATTGATGACATCATGATCTTCACAAAGACTAATAACCAGAAGGAGCACAATAAAATAGTATTGAAGGTGCTCGCACAACTTGCAGAAAATGACCTATTTATTAAACCCAAGAAATGCAATTTCTAAGTGAAGAAGGTGGAGTTCCTAGGGTTAATTGTAATGTCCAAAGGAATTCAGATGGATGAAGAAAAGGTAAAAGCCATCAAGGAATGGCCTGCCCTGACAAAAGTAAAGAATGTCCAAAGCTTCCTCAGATTTGCTAATTTCTATTGAAGATTCATTGACAGATATGCTCAGGTAGCATGGCTGCTTAATGACCTTATCAAAAAGGACGTCACCTTCAAATGGGAAGAATGCCAGCAGAAAGTGTTTGATGACCTGAAAGAAAAGTTCACCATGGCCCCTATTCTTGTATACCCAGATATAGACAAACACTTCTGCCTCGAAACCAATGCATCAGATTTCATGACCAGAGCAGTGCTCTTCATAGAATTAGATGAGAAATGGCACCTTGTTGCCTACTTGTCACACTCCATGATGCCCAAAGAAAGAAATTACCCCATAGCCAATAAGGAAATGCTCTCAGTGATCCAAAGCCTGGAGCAATGGTGTCACTATTTGGAGGGTGCACAACACAAGTTTGAGATATGGAATGACCATGCCAATCTCCAATGGTTCATGAAAAGACAAGACCTCAATTGGAGGCAAGCCTGATGGACTCAATACCTGTTCCATTTCCATTTCAAATGAATGCATAAGGCTGGTACCCAGATGGGAAAGCCTGATGCACTTCCTAGATGAGAAGACCATTCTAATGGAAGAGAGGATGATAACAAAGGAGTCACCATGATATCCCCCAGATCAGATCAAAATGGTGCCAATGAAAATGGATGATGAAGAACTAAGTAACCAGATAAAAGGACTGATACACTGCTTAAAAGAAATTGAAGTCAAACAACTAGAAAAGCAATATGAAGTCCATATGGAGCAGGAAGATTTGCTAGTGGATAAAGAAGGAAGAACTTTTGTACTGGATGATCAGGACCTCCACATGGAGATATTATACCTCCATCACAATACTCCTATAGTCAGACATCCTGGAGGAGAAAAGACCTTAGAGCTGATTAGATGGAGTTATACCTGGCCAAGACTAGCAACACAAGTCAAGGACTATGTTGCTTGCTGTGATCTTTGTACTAGACACAAAGGATCCAATTCCCCACCAGCAGGAAAACTCCTACCCCTACCAATATCTGAGAAACTGTGGAACAACATATCCACAGACTTTATTACAGATTTACCATTGAGTCAAGGATTTGACTCTATCCTTGTAATCATTGATCAATTCTTGAAGGAGGTTGAATTCATTCCATGTAAAAAGACAATCACAGTGCTACAGACCATACAACTCTATTTAAACCATATATGAAAGGAGCATGGACTGCTACAAACAATAGTCTTAGATTGCAGACCATAGTTTGTGTCACAAGTGATGAAAGATATATGCAGGAGATTAGGAATCAAACCCAAGCTCTCCACAGCATTCCACCTGCAGATAGACAGACAGACAGAATGAATCAACTGTAACCTCCAGCAGTACCTTTGCCTCTTCTGCTTCTTCCAACAGTTGAAATGGAGCAAATGGCTAGCCATTGCCCAGTTCTCCTATAATAGTAAACAGCAGACCTCCACAGGAGCCTCCCCCTTTAGCCTGATGTGCATGTATCAACTCCAAATGGGCTTTGAACAGTGCACCATAAAGGTGCCAGCAGTTGAAGAACTCTTGGAGCATATAAAGAAGGTGTGGAGACTAGTGTAGACCAATTTGGAAAAGGCACAACACCACATGAAGGAGCAGGCTGATTGCTGAAGATTGGACACACCATCTTATAAGGAAGGTGATCTAGTTTGGCTCTCCACAGAAAACCTTAAACTGACCTGAGCATCAAAGAAGCTCACAGAATGATGGCTAGGCCCATATAGTATAACCCACATGGTCAGGCCAAATGCAGTAGAGCTGCACCTGCCTAGATCCATGAGAATCCATTCTGTGGTCAACATTTCCCACATAAAGCCTTACAAGGAATGCCTGCCAGGGCAGCTGGTTCATGAACCTGGCCTGGTGCTGGTCACTGAGGAATGAGAGAACAAATGGGAAGTAGAAAAGATAGTGGACAGCAGGTGGACCCACAATCACCTCCAATTCCTAGTGCATTGGAAGGAATACCCTGATGAGGAAAGGATATGGGAACCAGAGTCACACCTTGAGCATGTGAAGCAGGCAATCACAGACTTTTACCACACTTCCCCCAATGCTCTGTAATGACTCTGATTGGCAGTGCCAGACTTCTTTAATTTATTGAAGCATTGTGGATCTCCCATACCAGAAAAGCCACTGTACTTACATATTACCATTTGATCGACTTGATCACCCATAGTAACTGCCCCAAGGATGTGCCTTGGTTACCAACACTCTTATTGCAGATTGAGCCTCACTCTCACAATGGACACCATCTGCAATGTTGTCACCCACCTCTACCACCACATCCTCCTCATTGTGGATCACATGCAGCAAATCCATTTCCATTCACCTATATTTATAATAGAACCAGAATCCATCAGTGACTGGGAGGGAGATGACCAGAATGCAGTGTGGGATAATGAATGGGACCACACACATCTCCTCAGCCCCTATGCTGAACAGTGGATATTCCTTTGGGACAATGGCTTGGACAGCCATAGCATCCACAACACAGCTTCTGTATGGGGCAATGAGGACTTGGAAGGGGACATGATCCTGGATTTGGAGCTGGACTCAGAGGACCCCAGGTGGACAGATCAAAATTGGAGAGGACCATGGGAGATTGTCCAAGAACCCATGCACCTCTGGGTTTTGGGAGCTATGCCAGAACCAGAACATGATAGAGCTGTTCCCATTCCAGACCCCTTGCCTCCAGTCTGCCCCAACATATACATATACCCAGTGCCCTATAATTGGCTGGATATTGACCCTTCAACTCAGTACTGCCTGCAGGTGATGCAGTGGTTGCCTCATATGAACATGACAGGTGAGCAGCATGAATACTTTGCCTGGTACCTTGTGCACCTGCAGTGGCCAGAAGAGTTGCTGGAAGGGGAGTTCAATGAAAATGCCCAATAGGCTGTCAGGATGCCAGCCCTTAGGGAGGGGGTAGTGTAATGTTTTCCTTATTTTCCTATGCTTAACTAGTCTCTTTTCTTATTTTCTCTATGTTTGCCACTTAGCTAAGGGGTTAGCAAGTATGGACTTGAGGGTTGGTCTAGACCAAGCCCAGGCAAGGACCACATGGCTCAAGGCTATGCAAACCCTTGACGTCATAACCCTGGAACATGCCAGGGCAGTGATTGGCTGTGCATGACTTGGAATGCATGCCCATCCAAGAACAGCCCCTATGACTCGACACAACTTGTCCCCTCATCCTAATACATAGTCCTCTGACCCAATGCTTTGCCTCATGTACCAATAGCACTATTGGCTTGTGTATAGCCTCAGTAGCACAGCCATGTATCATAGAGTATAAATATGAGGCCCAAGGCAACAAGACACTCCAGTCTTGTTCTCCTTGGAGTTTTCTCTCCTTACTTCTGCCCTCATATACACCCTCCTCAAGCATACTAGCTCTTAAGTGAGTTGGTTGTTTCAGCAAGTGGTTTGGCAAACACCACAGAGATTGCTCCAAAAACAAAGGAAAGCCTTCAGATCAGGAGAAGCACCACACAAGAGTGGCCTATACTGTCCCCTTATCCTATTAGGATGATGAAGATGAACATCCCATTGCCAGAGCTTGCAAAGGAATGACCATGGAGCAGGTTAGGAAACTTTTTAACTCATTGAACTAGAAGATCACCCCAGGAGTGTAGATCATCCTGGGCTGTGTCAGGGTTAACAATGCATAAAGGATAGTAGAGGAAGGACCAGGGAAGTTGTCTGGTTTATCAACACTTAACACTCTGGTTAGTGTTTCTAGAAGTCAAGTATTTTGAAGAAAACTCCACATTTGAATTGAATCATTGTCTTCCCAGTAGTACCCAAGGGATTCAGCCTCAGTTGGCCTTGCTTGGATTGAAAAGAACTCATCAGAAAGTCACCACATCTCTCAGCAGTTCCCAAAAGGACTAACTGAAGTCAAGAGTTTACTTGAACTAAAGCACTCATGCCTGACATATTGGGATAGTTTTAAAGTCTTTCTTGAGCTAGGATGCTCATACCTTGATGAACAGAGGAGCCCACAGAGATTTATAACAGTTTTGATCAAAGAAGACCCCTTACTTGAGCTAGGATGCTCTTACCTCAATGCATTGAGGATTAGTTTGGTTGTCCAGGAGTTTAACCCTTAGGAAGGGTATAGTGTTACAGATGCTATTTCATGCCCCCTTTCTTTTTATTTTCACCCCTTTAGCAGCAGTCCAGTTTGCAATCTGGTTAGTCTGGTGCACTATCCATATTATCCAGGTCCCAGTCTGGTATGTCCAGTAATCCAAGTCCAGTTTTCTGAGTCCAGATCCATCTAGTCATATAGAGTCATTTCTAGTCAGAAGTCACTCTGACTCACAAGCCTCATGGAGCCTAGACCATGCACAGATTAGCACAGCCAGGTACAGGATTTGCCTTGCAGCTACATCATGTTGATCCTATAGCAGCCTCAGGGAGGAGGCACTGTCATATCTTATCCTATAGCAGTATGGACACTTCACAGCCCTTTCTGCCTCATGTACCAATAGCTATAGTAGCTCAGGATAGCCTCAGTAGCATGGACCAAGCACTGCCTTGTAGTGTAGAGTATATAAAGACCTGTCAGTAGTACAGTCCCCATCTTAATTCACCTGTATTTTCCCTGCCTTTCTTCCAGCCCCTCAGCTCCTTCTCCAGTTGGTTGAAGTGCACCTCCTCCAAGCCCTTTAACTAGAGAACCCCAAAGTATAGAACAGCCCCAGGAAGCCAGGTTGTCACAGCATTCACATGTCAGTCACAGACTGTTCACATGTCAATCATATCTTGGGAATGCTTTGTCACCAAACATTCCACAGTATTCTATGGGCTTCCATGACACCACTTTTATTATCCCTTATATAGCTAGGTTGTATATAGATACAAATATCTCTGGCATGTATATAAACTGGGCCATGAGTTCCAGTACAATAGAACTGAATTTGCCTTCACAGTTCTACCATCTCTCTTGAGCTCTCTGAAGTCCTTTGCACTCCAAAGTACTTCATCACCTATCCAACTCCAAATCTCTACCTCAGGAAGCTTCCACCTATAAGTGACTCCCACAAACTATGCTGGTGCTGCCAAATATTGGCTCTTTTCCACTTGCCATTTCATCAGGTTATGAGCCCTGATTGAAAGGGATTTTTGTCATTCTATGATATGCCTTTTCCCTTTCCAGTGTTTACACTTCCTGTTGGTTTGAGTGGTTTCTTTTGGTGTTTATCGCTCTTGATTCAGTTTGGAGCATGGCTATTGGAAGTGGACAACCTTACCCAGAGGAATATCCTTCTAATCCTTTCTGCCCAAACTGCCATTATTCTCTTTTGCTATGTTTCCTCTGAAACATCACAACATATTGGAGTACAAGTATGGACTACTAATGTGATCCATACTCTTTTGTATCAGGTTACTACTGTTGGAGACAAAAACCATCTAAATCAACAAGGACCACCTGCATACAGAGTATGTTATCATGATCCTTTACTTCATGATTTATTCTTAGATCCTCCACATTATTGTTTCCAGAATCATCTGTTGTGATCTGGGTATTCTATTCTATTTTCATTCCCATTCCAGACCCAGACTTTAGACCATCCAACTCATTGAATTATTACACTATCACATTTGACTCATGGCATGCATCATAGATAGGAGATCTATTTGCCATTGGTAGATAAGGCTGTTTAGTCATTACAGCTTACTTTTCTTATCTCTTATCCTTCATCATTCCTATCTCTTTATAGATAGAGTATATACATGGACAAATAGTCCAATAGCATATATAAGAGAGCTTGAGCATTTTGCTCTCTAGGTTAACAAGCTATCTTGCCTCTTGCATTTCAAGTACCCTCAGTGCACACTACTTCACATCACTTACTTGCCTACTCCACATATAAGTTCTCTACACTGCACCCTACTTCCTCTACTGCTCCTCTATTTTTTATCAAGCATTCCCTTGGCTAGCCACCAAGGAGAGAAAGAGACTAGTGCATCTCTTTAGGTTATGAGCCCTGAGCACTATTGAGGCTGGACATACTTTTGATGTCTTCCCAGTCTCCCTCACACTTGGTGCTATGAAGTCTAGGCTTGTACAGCTGTTCCTTGAAGTTATTCACTGCCTTCAGGGGATTTTCCAGTCCCTTGTCTTTGCTACCCCTACCCTTGTCATTAACAACTTCTTTGTCTCCTTAACAGCATGCATTGCTTGTTCCTTTTTGGTCCTGGATGGTTTTTTTTACTTTTATTGGTGCTTATGCAGCTGCTGACAGAACCAATTACATCTTGTAGTTTGCACTTTATTGCACAACTAACCAGGTTCATGCTGCACCACTGCCTTCTGAGGCAAGACCATCCAGCCCAACTCCCATGTCATCACCTCCTGCCCAGATTCATCTGGAGAGACCTCAGGTACCTTCTGTTGAGGTTGTTCCCATTCTTCAAGGAGAAAGAATCTATAGGATGCAGCCTTGCCCTTCTGAAGGTCATATCACCAACTGAAACGACCTAACTCACTTAAGAGCTGGACGCTTGGTTGGGGTGTTCGAGCGATAGGTGAATGAGGGAAATATCGAAGGAGAACAAGACTGGGGTCTTGGCCTCGCTTCGAGCCTGGTATTTATACTCTACAATACATGGCTGTGCTTGGTCCGTGCTAGTGAGGCTATA